>APFE031366409.1:82402-128777 GCA_000404065.3 Pinus taeda
GATTATATATAAATTTTGTAATGCTTTTTGATGAGTCAACAATATCTTTGACAAAGGGAAATTTCCCTATGTCCTCTAACATCAAATCAATACAATGGGCAGCACAAGGTGTCCAAAATAAAGTAGGATGCCTGTCCATAAGCATCCTACCAGCAGCAACATAATTTGCAGCATTGTCCGTTATGACTTGGACAACATGTTGTTCACCCACCTCCAAAATAAACACATCCAACCAATCACATAAAGTTTTTGCATCTTTGATTTGGTTAGATGCATCAACAGATTTGATAAACATAGTCCCCTTGGGACAACTAACCAAGAAGTTTAAAAGGGTTCTCCCCTTTTGTTCAGTCCAACCATCTGACGTAACAGTGCATCCTGTTTTTGCCCATGATGCCCTAAAATCCTCCAATCTTTGGGTGCAGTCACGCTTTTGATTTTGAAGAATTCGGCCTCTGAAATCATGATAAGAAGGGCTTTTGTACCCCGGGCCAACACTGGCAATAGCATCAACAGCAGGTTGGAAAAATGGATTATTCCTTACGATGCTGAAAGGAATATCACTCCAGAGGAGAAATTTTGCTAGCAAGTTATCAGCTTCTTCTTTCTCGGTTCTTTTTAGCATTGAACCGATAGATGGCTGTGAACCAGGTGTGGTTCGAGGAACAAAAAATGATGATGCAGCTACCGGATTGACTGATGCTGCACTAGAACCAGCGCCACTTGGCCCACTTCCTTCGGCTGACCTTCTTAATTGCCTTTTCAGTTCTTCTTTGGCCTCTCTAGTCTGCTCTAATTCTCCCAGTGCTCTCATGGCTCTTTGGAAAAGTTCAGCAGTTGTATTTGTACAAGGCCCCACATCATGTCCAGGGATTTGTGCAAGGTGATACTTCAACCTATACACCCCCTCGCGTATTTCCTTTCCACACAACTTGCAAGTCAAGTTTTGTCTATCATTCGGAGCATTAGCCACACCATAATCCCAGAAAGGATCCAATTTCCTTGGCATGTTTGTTTTTTAACTTTGAAGTTGCAAACCTATGGGAAAAAATTAAAATTAATCAAGATTAGGAAATATGAATTTAGGATTACAATTTAGCATTTGCCATTTACAAAATTACAAGTTACAAGTTTGTAGAATCCAAAGTTCCAAACCCAAGTTACCCAACCAAATGGCGAGCAAATGCCAAAAACAATGAAAAAACATAAACAATGTTTAAAAAAAATGAAAACAAAAAAAAAAATTGGTTCCCATAGCCATACCAAGTTACCCATCCCAAATTAATGAAGAAATACAAACAATTCTTTAAAAACAATGAAAACAAAAAAAAATGGTGCCCATATGAAGTTTTTCAACAAAAAAAAATAAAAAACATAGAAAAACATTGTTTTGAAACAATGAAAACTAAAAAAAATTAACCTACATACCGTTTCTACGGTGAAAATGGTGATCTCCTCTCGAAATAGTGAGTGTAGACCCTTCGAATCGGCAAGATCGCCCTCCAGCTCCTCTCTCCTAGCTCTTCTTCTCTTCCTCCTCGCGCTACTGTCCAAATGGGCAAAAAAAAATTCGATTTTGCCATATAAAACCCACTGCCGCCCGCCCCGCCGCTTTTAACCAAAAAAGCGCGTTTTTTTCGAAAAAAGCGGCAAAAAATTTTTAATGGCGCTTTTTTCCTTTAAAACGTGCGTTTTAAGCGCCTTCTGGAAAAAAGCGCGATTTTTTGTAAAAAGCGCGTTTAGAACGTGCTTTTCACAACACTGATCTAAAGTGTATTAGATTTCTTTATTTTCCTTCCTCAAGTGGGTTTGAAGCAAAGTCTCTCAAATTATCTTTTCTTATTTCTTTTCTGAATGGGGTATCCAAATAGTTCCTTTCTCTCAAGTGAAGTTGAAGGGAAAGTGTATCAAAGTAGTTCTTCCTTTATCAAGTGGGGTTGGAGGCAATTTGAACATCAATGCACAATCCAAACAAGGTTTCTTGTCATGAAATGGGCATGTAGCTCAGTGGTAGAGACATCCCACTAACCAAGGGAATGTCTTGGGTTGGAATCCTAGCCCATCCAAGTTTTAACATGGCCTTAGGACCATTGTTCGTTAAATGGCTAGGAATTATCAAAGCCCAATGGCTAGGAATTACCAAAGCCCTAGGTTTGTAAGTCCAATCGTAGTGTGACTCGAGGGAGTGTGTTGGTATATCAATTCACATTCCAATGATGTTATCAAAATTGGATCAGAATTGCCTTAATCAATATTCAGATTGGTTTTTGGGGTTTTTTTGGTCAAATTGGCTCCTCAATTGGTTCAATGGCTAGGAATGATCAAAGCCCTAGGTTTGTAAGTCCAATCGTAGTGTGGCTCAAGGGCGTGTCTTGGTATATCAATCAACATGTTGGGAGTTATAAATGCAGGATTAATATACCAACATTTAATATGTCAATTCGAGTTGCGTAAGCTTCGAGGCGCAACACAGTAAATGCCAGAAGAAGACCTCATAAATCTGTGAAACCTTTTTATTATCAATCAAGCTCTCGCAAACAATTCAAAGACATCACTTAGGAAACAAAACTTTCAATGTAAGAGAGTACACATAGAGATCCTACTCTTGGCTCCTCTTCTGGGATAAGCAACTCCTGTAGAAAGCCTGCCTCAGTTATCCAAGGGACAAGGGGATGTAGGTCTCATTCAAACCTTCAAGCAAACAATCCACTCTGGAAATGAAAAGGGTAACACTGTCCTAAATTTTGCTAAAGGATTACTTGCTATGTTGAAAAGAAGGAAAGCATTCAAAATCTCCAAGGTTCAAACTTTCTGCAATAAAACCAAGCATTCTTCACACAAACAAGACAAAGTTATTCCCATATAGATTCAAATCTCACCCTAGTTTAGAAAATCATTGAGGTACAATTACCAAAAGAAATCTCAAGACATCAGTGAATTGTGATGAAGCACACTAAGGTTTTCTCAAGACATCAGCCATGTCCTGCATACAATCTTAGCTAGAAGTAGCCTCAAAGAGTTAATCTAAGATTTGTTCTCATTACTTCACTTTCTCAATCCAGGCAAAACAAGATATATCATTAATCCAACCTCCAGGCTTCAATATCACAAAATGAAATATTTTCTCATACTAATCCTGGTGTCGAACAGAGTATTAAAATCATGTGTAAAGGAAGATTTGATTTCATAAAAGATAGATCGAAATGAATATCATTCTCATAAAACCTTGGTTGTTTTTGTGTTAAAGATCCATTTGTGGTAATGCATCCAAAGAAGGAAAATTAATTTTATTGATCAAATTCTACTTACGAGATCAACACAACAACTCGAGGTCTGGAGGTTCAGGGAGCGCTTCATATGTCAGATCGATCCAAAAGTTCTTGAGAATACAACTTATAACCATACTCCGTCCTTACAATCTCGGCATATATACAAAACATCAAAGTTTTATATGTCTCAAAGGTATTTCAGAGAAGAGAAATCAATTCCACATATGAGGTCTTCAAAATCTCAATATGCAGGACATCGTAATCTTCATTATATGGCAAATAAGTCTAGAATATATACCAATTTGAACAAATCACAGAGTAGGGTTTGATCAAAGCCTTGATGTGTTAAAGATTGATGCACATCGATGCATTCGAAGGAGGCAACCATGCAAATATACTAATTAATCAAATCCATACAAGGAATTAACATGCCAAGCTTTAACATGAACAAGAAATGCAAAATTAAACCACAAACCTTTGCTAAAATCAAATCACAATCACACACTATGCATCTATCGAAACATAACACAAGAAATCCTAAGAGGTGACTCGTTGGTGGGCACAGACCACCCAACTCGTTGCCCTTATAAAAATTAAATCACAATTCTAAAAAGATCAAAGACAACAAATATAAATCTAGTTGTCAGCTTGTATTAACTCCTGAAGTCTATTACATGAGCATATAATAGCGCAGAGCTTGGTCCCAGTGGTCCCCTCCTAGGATCATCACACTGGAATGATTTTTTTCTTTCCCTTTTGCTTCCTTCTCTTGCCTATTATTATGTCTGCTATTCCCTCCTACCTTCGCATTACAAGGTCTTCAGACTTATAACTATAATACCTCCTAGTTCTCTAGATCAGAGATTAAACATCATATACCCTTTTAGAGTTTTTTTTAATCCGATCCGAATCCATACAAAGCAAAGGCATTCTTGACTTAGAAATGGATTGTTAATGATTTGATAACGAACAACCAATTGCAAGGATTGTTTCTATTTGTGCATAGGAAGATCTATTGTTCATAGAATAAAGTTGACCCAATATTTGACCATGAATCTCATGCTTGTTCGACAAACCTGGGCGTGGTTAGAGAAGCACCATATCATCGCCAACCTTCACTTAACAAAAACCATATGCTTAATTCTCCTCATGACAACTGGATATATGATAATCATGGAGGTAGGGACAGGAACTACACTGCATGAACAAGAACTATGCTGCTGGAATAGGAAATGTACTCTTGTCACAAGAATGACCTCCACATAGACATTGTTAGTGACATTTCCACATAAATTCTCCTAAATCATTAAGAACAAAGGAAATTCATCAAATAATAACATATTAACTCATCATGCCTTATAATAGCACGAAAATATACAAAAGGATGATAGTAACTATAGAAGCCAAGTGAAGACATAAGAGATCCCAGGCAAAAAGAGATAAAAATATAGACAAAATGGAGGATCAACATACCCCCACACCAATCTCCTTACATGTCCTAATGCAAGCCAAACCTTAAGACAAAGACCAAAATTTAAAAAAATATGAATTTGTGGTCCTCTAGTAGAGCCCAACTACATTGACCAAAATATTCAAATTCCTTCCTCTCTTGTCTTTGGCTTCCTTAATTCTCCTTTTTAATATCTTGTTGTGAACAACATACTGTTTAGCTCGTTTGATCTATTTCTTCGCCAGCTTCTGCAACTTCTTGTTCTTAGTACTCAGCTTGTCGTTTTTTATGCTGCATTTTAGTACTGTATGCTCTCAATTTTTCATTCTCCCCTTTTATGTGTCTCTCGAGGACAATGAGCTGTCATATTCCCCCTTCAACCTCTTGATTGTCTTGTCTTTCTTCTTTAATATAGAGCGATCAATGGGCTCCTTTAACGTCTGTTGATTAGTGGAGTAAACATCAACGGTTTCTGCTACGGGAGGATCAAATGGAAAATCAAATCTTGTATTTACCTCTGCCATAGGAGTTTCAAATTGATTTGTTTCTTTTGCAGGATTTTTAACTTGGTGTATTGTAGGGCTTTTAAATTGATTTGTATCTACAACAGGGCTGTTAATTTGATTTGTGTTAGCTGTTGAATTTTTATTTTGAGCCATGAACTTTGTGTAAACTCTTCAAATCTACAAAGTTTATCTTTCCCTTTATCAGAGGTACCTGCAATATCTAGCATCATTTCTTCTCCACCTTGTTTTGGATCCAAATCAATTGTTTGAGGTTCTAGGGTTTTAGAAGGGAGTCAGCTAGCTTTCATCATACTTCGTGTAATCCTCTGGCCAACGACAGGGGTTTGAGTCTCAAATGATGGAGTTACAAGGGTTTCAATTTTTCTATTCTTTGACTTTTTAATGTATGAGGAGAAAACGACATTCAATTGATTACCCTTTGGAATATTTTCTGTCTCAGGTGTTTCAGGGTTAGGATGGTTGTTTGATTTCTCCATGACTGTTAGAAACCTATTTTGTTGTAGGAAGTCATTCCAACTATCATTCCTAACCCTTAATTCATCCATAATCAACAACTTAATGAGCTCATAATGATAAAGGCTATTGTAAGGATTTTTGACAGCTTTACGAACCCCTTGAGACATCTTTTGTAAACTCCTTAATAGAAAATGAGGAACATTAATCCTCTGCTCTCCAGTGAAATGCAATAACAAGCCAATGTGATACAGAAAAGTTTTTGCATACCTTCCCTCACACGTCAAATATTTCTGAAAGATAACCAGTAGGTTGCACTTCGTTCTTAACCCATGAACGAGGTACTCCTTTTGCCCGGTTAATCTTTTGGTGCCCTGTTTTGAGAAACTGCATGTTTAGTTGTTTATCTGTGCCTTTGTTTTTGAACCATTTAATCCCTTCTGAGGGTAAGCCAGTTGCTTCAGCGATAGTTTTCTCATTCACAATCATGACCAAATCTCCAATTTGATCTACTTTGCTGTCAAACCCTTGTGCATATTGTAGAGAAACTTCATCATTTGACCCTTGAAACTTGCTAAGAAAATCATGCCGCCCTTCTGCAATCAATCTCTGTTTACAACCATTATATTCTGGAATTCTCTCTAGCTCCTCCATGGACGAAGTCTCATGGCGATTATATCTTAATTTCTCCATGACTCTTAAAACAACTCAATGCTTGAACAGGGGTGCACAGTGGTAAACAAAGGTAAACTTCAAGAATTAATTCAAATAGTCTATGGAAAAAAATGCTTGTAAATGGGCTAAACAAGAGTCATTTGACCTTCTTCCATCGCATAATTACCTCGGTTACCAACAACAATAAGTGTCGAATAATGAAACCAAATCAATAGAGCTAGTATATAGGGAGTGTCATGCAATTATCATAGAGAATAGTGATAGTATGCGGTGACAGTTACAAAGTTGAGGGAATTGTAATAGCAATAAGAGTAATAATCCCATAGGATAATGACAATCTCGAATGATAATCCAAGGGTATAAAGATAATAATTACAGGACCATGGCATTAATCATGGCTTTAGGAAGTCCTCACACTGACACTTCATCATCATAAGAAATATTTCAATATGATTCCATCTAGTAATCACATCATAATTTTTGCCCATCATACATCAAGTATACCATTGCCCCTCAAATTTCATCAAAGGTCTAAAGAATGGATTGGAATACTTTAAATATGAACCTTGTTGTGACATATGATGAACAAACCATAAGCTAGAATACAAAGCATGTTTACCAGGATTACGATAAATAAATAAAACATCATCAACAAGGAAGATTACCATAACAGTACCCAATACATCAAGCCTTACCACCATAATCATAAATAGAGTGTTGAGGTGCTCATCAAGTCTGCAACATCATTATCACAGTTGCAACGAAACCATGCTACGATCCTCATAAAAGCATCAAGAGTGGGCATGTCCAATGTGCAGGGAAAGTAAAATTATCAAGGGTGGGCATCTCTAATGTGCAAGGAAAGCCATCTTGCAACAAGATCTCTGACATAATTTACTTTGAAGAATCAATTTAAAGTGTTTATAATCAAGTGCAATTATGTCATTAGGAGAGTGGTAATCACATTGGACATTATACCATAAGAGCTTGTAGGTTAGCTTCCCTTGAATCAACAAGATGAAGAATGCATACCTGGACTTTTTGATTTTCCATCGACATTCACAGGCGTTCAAGTTACCATTGTGTTTTTCCTGTGATTAGAGGTTGACTATCAATGAGTGTTTTCTTGTCTTTTTCGCAACAAGGCCTTGTTAAAACAGATTCCAATTTTGGAGAAAAAGAAGAAACCACTATAGCCATCCTGCGATTAGACTATGTTGTAGGCAAGATTATTAAAACTTCTATCAATACGCATCGTTGTCTACCAAACATCTTGTGAGTAATTCTCAATCAATAGTTCATCACTTTAAGTACCTTGTTATGGATAAAAGCGACTTTTAATGTCATGGTATCAAAGAAGGAGAACATAAAATAGGGCAAGATGATACATCCCTGGATAGATCGTCTATTCCTTTATTTGTCGTTTTGAATCTTGCCGTCATCCAGGTGCAAAATTGAAGCTCTTCTTGTTCAAGCACAGTGAATTACCTGCACTAAGGGTGCCACATCCATATGAAAAATTTCCTTATTTCTGAAGGATAGAACTCCAAAGCATTATACCTGAAGGATCTTAAAGCCACTCTCCAAGAGATAAGATATTGAGTTTAGGGAAAGACAAGTACGACCAAGTAAATCATAGTGTAAGAATAACTTCAATACCACAGGCATGGTTGCTGCTATCAACAGGCGTTTATAGCCTCGACATGGATGCCTTTTAACCCAATGAAATGCTTGTGTTCGATCTATTAGATATAGATTCAGAGTCATTTAAAAGCATTTACTTTGGTTTAGAAATTAATCGAGGATCGCTGCCCTGGCTTGGTAACCAACTAACGACAGTGCCATTCACAAGAACTAATAATAATGAACAAGCTGACTCGTGATGAAACCTCTTGTCTTCCAACTTTTCAACTGAAAGACATTACCCTGGTTGGTGACTAGTAGTGGTAATGTCATTCTCGTTAGGATCCATCATCATGGTAGGTTGGCTCGTAATGAGACCTCCTATCCCTCAATTAATCCCTTTATGTTAAAATAACTTTGATTATGATCAACCTTAAATAGGTTACTTAATTGGTGGGGAGGCAAGTCCGCTCCTTAAGAGCAAGGGATGGTGTGAAAAGTTTTTAATTACTAATCTTTATTGGTTGGTCTTGCTACCCTAAAGACTCATTTTAAAGAAAGAATCTCAGATAATGACTGGAAGGTCTCTCGAGCTAATCATGCTAGGGTTCTCGTGAAAGCTCGTTGAGGTTTTATTGGAGTGGTCCGCCATATGAGGTTTTTCAACAACATCTTCTTGAAGAGACTTAAAAATGCTATGGTTCTCGTGAAAGCTCATTGAGGTTTTATTGGAGTGGTCCGCCATAGGAGGTTTTTCAACAACATCTTCTTGAAGAGACTTAAAAAAGATTTCTCAGATAACAACTCATTAGAGTGGCTATGTTAGAAATAAGATTTTAAGCTTAAGACTGGGAAGTAACAAACATAATGGTGACAAATCCCCCTCACTGACTCAATGAATGATCTCAACCAAACAATAGAAAAAGAAGCCGACCAATCAATCACAGTCACTTTACAAAATAATGACGTATTAGAAGTGAATCATACTTGACAAGACTTAGCACAGATGCACGTGCCAACGACCAATGGTAATCAAAAGAAGTTTCAACAGTTATGCTTTGGTGTGAAAATTCTACCAGTGCAACAACTGATTTACTTTTCCTACTTGTTTCATCAGAAGTTATTCATGAAATTACTTCAACAAAAATTAAAATAAATACTGCTACAGATATCACATCGTAATACAGAAACAAAACTATGCACACATTGACACAGTTATTTTGGACTAATGTCCCCGGAAAAACCCAATGTGGGAAAACCGGTGCAGCAAGGGAGGATTTTATTATTCAGCAATTTTCTTGTACAACAGGGTGCCAAACTAACTTACCCACAGATAGACAAACTTCTAGCACTTTCCTAAACCCAGCGTAGGCCCTACTGACCTTTGCTATAGCTTGAAACCCTCTGCGTCAGCCTACTGAGGCTTTGCGCAACCTCTCTGGGCTTCTGCGTCACTCTTGCAGCCTCTGTATGGATGACGCAGGCCCTTCTGGCTCTGTGCAGTCTCTGCTGCCTCTGTGTGGCTTCCTTTGGCTCTGTGTCTACCTCTTCTGCGTTGATCTCCCGTCTCTCTATTCCGTACTTGCTGCCTCCTAACTGCTCCCCAGACCACTGGTTCAACTTCTCAGCAAACCCTGCTCCAGAAATTGAACTGACTGGTCTCCCTCAGTGTGTTCTCCAAGTGCCCCTCAAGCCTCCTCTTATACTTTTTTCGTTGACATCTCAACGACCGAAATTAAGTCCCTAATCAACAACCAAGATTAGATCTGGCTTGATCCATGTCTTTTGGACCATTCTAACACATATTCATATTAATACACATTAATATTTTATTTTCCCTAAGTTTAGACTTAGGGACTCCATTAAAAATAATAATTATTTAAATATCTTCTGATTTGTTTAGAATCTGCTCAACCCCTTTCTGGGTATTGGAGATCTCATGTGCCCCAACCTCTCCACCAAATTTCGTGGCTAGAGCACATCCGATGCTACCCCAAATCAACACTTCCTCCTAGCGAGGATTGTGCTCTAGCAATACTCCTCACTGAGTATTAATCTGATCATCCAGCATCAGTACCTGTGCTGATGCTAGGCCTCCCTGCCCAACATCCTCTGCACTACTGCATCCTGTACTGCTGCCCATGGTTCTGCCGCTGCCACTGCCATTACTACATTTGTACAACAGCTCCCTCTGCATTCGTGCTACTGCTAGTCCTTTCTCCCAACACTTCATCCGCATTGCACCTTTCTCTGCATCTGTGCTGTTGTTGGTCCTTTCTCCCAACACTACATCTGCACTGCAACTACCTTTGCATCTCTGCTGTTATTGGTCCTTTCTCCCATCACTGCATCTGCACTGCAACTCCCTCTTCATTCGTGCTGCTAACACACTACTTCTGAAAGGGGTTCTTTACCATCCCCATCTTTTCTCTGAAGTAGTCAAATTTTGACTTTCCAAAGGCCTTGGTGAGGATATCTGCCACTTGCTTCCTTGTAGGAGTGTAGCTCAACTGTACAGCTCCACGTTGGACACAATCTCTGACAAAGTGACACCGGATATCAATATGCTTTGACCTATCATGAAATATTGGATTCTCAAAGAGTTTGATTCAACTCTGATTATCACACATGATCTTGGTCGCCTCCATATTTCTTTTGAATAGGTTTACCAACAGTTTTCTAAGCCATATGGCCTCACACGAAGTTGTGCTTGCTGCCATATATTCTGCCTCAGACGAACTCGGAGCCATGGACTTCTGTTTCCTACTGCACCAGGAGGTTATTCCTGATCCATTGTTGAAACAGTACCCAAAGATACTTTTCCAATCCACTGAACTTCTTGCCCAATCTGCATCAGTAAATCCACTCAACCTGATATCCTTCCCCTTGTTGTACAAGAGCCCATAATCAATTGTTCCCTGTAAATACCTGAGAACGTGCTTGGCTGCTGCCCAATGAGCCCTCTTTGGTTCCACCATGAACTGACTAAGGGTGTTGACAGCATAGCTAATATCTGGCCTGGTATTTACTAGATACATTGGGGACCCTATGAGCTGTCGGTATAGGGTGGGATCGACATCCTTGTCTTCTGATGCATCAATCTTCTTCCAGTTGGTGATCATTGGCGTAGCCATAGGTCTACAATCTCCCATCCCAAACCTTTTTAGAATTTCTGTAGCATACCTTCCTTGCCCAAGGAAGATTTCTTCTTTCTGTTGCCAAACTTCCAACCCTAGAAAATAGTGCATTCGTCCCAGATCCTTCATATCGAACTCTATGGCTAGATTCTTCTTGCAGTCTTCAATGAGTCTGGATGATCCTGTCAGGAAGAGATCATCCACATATAATACTAAGATAAGTGGCTCGCTCTCTACGACCAAATAGTAGAGATTCAGATCCGCGTCACTCTTGACAAACCCCATCTTTTGCAAGTAGCCATCTATTCGACCATACCACACTCTTGGTGCCTGCTTCAACCCATACAAGGCTTTCTTCAGTCTGCATACATGAGACTTCTCATGAGTTTCAAAGCCCTCTGGTTGTTCAATGTATACTTCTTCTTCTATTACCCTGTTCAGAAATGCCGTCTTGACATCCATCTGATGGATCTTCCATCCCATCTG
This sequence comes from Pinus taeda, assembly GCA_000404065.3. NCBI lineage: Eukaryota > Viridiplantae > Streptophyta > Pinopsida > Pinales > Pinaceae > Pinus > Pinus taeda. The sequence continues at coordinate 94,023 of APFE031366409.1, forward strand.
GGCTGCAAGAGATATCATGGTCCTAATAGATGTATACCTAGCTACCGGGGCGAAGGTTTCCTCATAGTCAATCCCTTCCTTTTGAGCATATCCCTTAGCCACAAACCTGGCCTTGTATTTTTCAATACTGTCGTCCGCACCATATTTGATCTTATAGATCAATCTTGAACCTGCCACAAATTTGTCTTGATGCCTTGACACCACCTCCTAGACATCATTTACCATTATGGAGTTATACACCTCCACCATCGCATCTAGCCAGACTTGATGCTGAGCTGCGTCCTTGAAGCTGGTAGGATCTCCATCCTGAGCTACTAACACCTGATACCTGTCTGGCTGTTTTCGCTCCCTTTTACTGTTCCTTGGCTCTCCGATGAAGTTCTTTGCTTCACGCAGAATTTGACGAAGTTCCTTGTTGGTTCTTCCTCTGCCAATAGGTGCTTCTGTTTGCTCCTCTTCCTCATTTTGAGAATCTTCTTGATCTGAGGAAGGATTCTTCACTTCCATTGGTTGAAGAGGCATGACCAACGGATCCTCTTTCGACTGCTCCTTGGAATGCATTTCGCGAGATCTTCTGAAAGCTTTGTCCTCCATGAAATTTACATCTCGTTGTACTACTACCTTCCTGCTCCTTGGAAGATAGATCCTGTATGCCTTAGCGTTCTCGTTATATCCTGCCAGACACCCCTTTTCTGCAGTCTGATCCAACTTCTTCCTCTTTTCTTCGGGTATGCGACAATATGCTAAACTCCCAAATATCCTGAAATGACTGACTTCAGGTGTCTTCCCAATGAAGACTTTCTCTGGAGTAATCTTGCCCAATGCCCGATGAGGAGTCCTGTTCTGAATTTAGACAACTATGTTGCATGCTTCTGCCCACAGGAATTTTGGCATATCCTGATCATACAGCATGGCCCTAGTTGCTTCTACAATAGTCTTGTTTTTCCTTTCTGCGACTCGATTCTGCTTTGGATTGTAGGGAGTTGTCCACTCTCTTCTGATGCCCTCCTTAGTACAAAAATCAGTGAAGTCCTTATCGACATATTCTCCACCATTATCTGAGCGCAAGACTTTTATTTTCTTACATGTCAGATTCTCCACTAGAGCCTTGAACTTCTTGAATCGACAGAAAACCTCATCCTTGGTTTTCAAAAAAATGATCCATGTTTTCCTCGAGTGGTCATCAATGAAAGTAAGGAAATACTTGGCACTGCTGAGATCTTTGACGGACATAGGTCCACAGATATCTGGGTGTATCAATCCTAGTACACTCTTGGCCTTGTGGTTGCTCCTAGGAAATGTCGCCTTGGCATACTTTCCTAGAGCACATCCCCTGCATACATCATCTCGTTCCGTACTCAGATCCGGAACTCCTGTTATAGTGCTCCTGAGAATTCTTAGAGCTCCATGGTGCAAGTGACCCATCCTTTTGTGCCATAGTTTGTTCAAGTCTGTCCCCATGACTGCCAATTAGTGCCATTGGAGATTCTAGTTGTAATCTGTACAATCGATTACATTTGATCTCGATCTGCATTTTCTTTTTCCAGCTTGGATGTTTGACGTATACATTTTCCTTGATGAAGTAGACGTCATAACCCTTGCCTTGTAGTCGTGACGCAGAAAGTAAGTTCATCCCTAATCTTGGCACATGCAACACATTTGTGGCACAGAACCACTTTCCCGATTCTGTCTAAAAAACTATGGTACCCTTTCCTACTAGAGTACACTTTGCCTTGTTCCCCATGGTGATCTGAAAGTTCATCTTCTCTTCTCGATATTCTGAGAAACACTCCCTGATTCTCGTCATATGCCACGAGGCTCCACTTTCTATATACCATACTTTTGATGATGCAGCACTAGTGATGCATGCCACTTCTTCTTCCAACCTGGAAGCCAACATAGAGAAATTGAAATCTCTCTCTCTTGTGCAATCTTCTGAAAATCTGCGTGAGTCCCCTGAGGTGGATGCCTCTGCATCATGGTCTCGACCCATAACTGATTTTCCCTTTCTGTCTCTGATTACTCGCTTTGATACCATGCGAAAATTCTACCACTATAGCAACTGATTTACTTTTCCTACTTATTTCATCATAAGTTTTTCATGAAATTACTTCAACAAACATTAAAATAAATATTACTGCAAATATCACATCATAATACGGAAACAAAAATATGCACACGTTGACACAGTTATTTTGGACTAATGTCCCCGGAAAAACCCAATGTGGGAAAACTGGTGCAGCAAGGGAGGATTTTATTATTCAGCAATTTTCTTGTACAACAAGGTGCCAAACTGGCTTACCCACAGATAGACAAACTTCTAGCACTTTCCTAAACCCAACATAGGCCCTATTGACCTTTGCTACAGCTTGAAACCCTCTGCGTCAGCCTACTGAGGTTCTGTGTAGCCTCTCTGGACTTTCGCGTCACTCCTGTAGCCTCTGCGTGGATGATGCAGGCCCTTCTGGCTCTGCGCAGTCTCTGCTGCCTCTGCATGGCTTCCTCTAGCTCTACGTTTGCCTCATCTGCGCTGATCTCCCGTTTCTCTGTTCAGTACTTGCTGCCTCCTGACTGCTCTCCAGACCACTAGTTTAATTTCTCAGCAAACTCTGCTCCAGAAATTGAACTGATTGGTCTCCCTCAGTGTGTTCTCCAAGTGCCCCTCAAGCCTCCTCTTATACTTTTTCTGTTGACATCTCAACGACTGAGATTAAGTCCCTAATCAATGACTAAGATTAGATCTGGCTTGATCCATGTCTTTTGGACCATTCTAACACAGATTCATATTAATACACATTAATATTTTATTTTCCCTGAGTTTAGACTTAGGGACTCCATTAAAAATATTAATTATTTTAATATCTCTTGATCTGTTTAGAATCTGCCCAAACCGTTTCTAGGTATTGGAGATCTCATGTGCCCCAACCTTTCCACCAAATTTCATGGCTAGAGCACATCCGATGCTACCCCAAATCAACATTTGGGAGTTGCAGCCTTAATAGTGTTGTTGTAACAGTCTTATTCAAAATGAGGGATTTATTTATGTATTTGTTTATTCCTTCTATCTTACCCTATCCTAAAAAGAGGAAGATCTCCTTCAAGTGTAGGAGTACTTCCAATGCAACCATGTGCATAACAAAAGGACAATCCGACTCATGTTCCAACTTGAAAGATATACTCGAGAAAATAACAGAACATGAGGAACTAGTTGCATTGACTGATGCAATGCTAGGAGTTGTCGAATGATGAAGGAAGAATGTGTGTTGGAATTTCTAATTCTAACCCGTTAGAAATTCTTCCTGTACTATCTGGTTTATTTCTTCCTACTTGTTTAATTACTTAACAAGTTATTTACCATGTAAATACTGAAAATGAACACAAGTACAATATCAACATCTACAGATCATCAACTGAATGAAAACAAGCACACAAGTGACACCTTTGTTTTTGGACCAATGTCCCTGAAAAAACCCAATGCGGGAAAACCGATGCAACTATTCAGAGGGTTTTATTATTATGTAGTTTTTAGAATACAACCTGGGTGCCAGAAATGGCTCACCCAATAGAGAATGCCCTCAGTAGTAGTACCTCTCCTCGGAGACAGATATTCTCGCTCAATAATCACCGGATGAACGATCCCACAACAACAATTGCAGCTTCTGCTGCTCTGCATCACACTGATAGGGACTGCGTCACCCTATCTAGCTCACTAGTTCCCAGTCTGTCGCACGAAATCCTCCAGTTCTGCCTCTAGGCCTTGCATAAGCTCTGGTAGCCTCTGTGTCAGCTTCTGGAGCCTCTGCATCAACCCCTAGACCCTCTGCGTCTCACATGCTGGCCTCTTTGGCTCTGCGCAGCTCTTGTCTGTTTCTACGTAGTCTCTGCGCTGCCTCTGCATCAACCTCACTGGGCTCTGTGCTGCCTCTCTGGTACCAACTCTACCTCCCTGCTATGTATTCACTGCCTCTCAACTGCAACTCAGATCACTCACTCAATTTCCTCAGCAAACCCTGCCCCAGAAAATCGAATTCTTGATCTCTCTTGGTGTGTTCTCCAACTGACCGTCAAGCCGCCTCTTATACTTTTCTCGTTGGTCCATCAATGACCGAGATTAAATTTCTAATCAATGGCTAAGATTAGATTTGGCTTGATCCATGACTTTTGGAACATTCTAACCCAGTTTTATATTAATACCCATTAATATTTTATTTTTCCTAAGTTTAGACTTAGGAACTCCATTAAAAATATTAATTATTTTAATATCTCCCAAACCGGTTAGAATTTGCGCAAATCATTTCTGGGTCTTGGAGATCTCATGTGCTTTAGCCTCTCCACCCATTTTCATGGCTAGAGCACATCCGATGCTACCCCAAATCAACACTCCCTCTTGGCGAGGACTGTGCTCTAGTAATACTCCACATTGAGTATCACCCTGATTATCCAACACTGGTCTCTGTGTTGATGCTAGGCCTCCTTGCCCAACATCCTCTGCATTGTTGCATCCTGTACTGCTGCCCATGGCCCTGCCATTGCCACTGCTACATCTGTACTGCAGCTCCCTCTGCATCCATGCTGCTGCTGGTCCATACTCCTAGCACTGCATCCCCTTCTCATCATGCTGCATCGTGTTGCCCATAGCACTGCCACTGCTAATTGTTGCACTGCAACTCAGTTACCGAGAAGTAGGTAACTGATCCACCCAATTCTCACATCCCTGTTAAGCTAGAGAAACTCCCAATGCTGAAGCTCCCTCTGCTGCTAACAAGTGCTCCCTCTACTGACTTCTGCGTTGCTGCAACATCCATGCATCTCGCACCATTGCACACTTCTCTGTGCCATCTTGCACTGGTGCAACACTCCCGTGCTTCTCGCACTGTTGTAGCCTACTGTCCTGACACTCCTGCACTGTAGCACTCTTTGTTGCTCCATCCGCATCTGTCTCTACCAACATCTGCTAGTCTTGCTACTCTTCGGGGCTCTTGTAGCAAGGTATAATCCAAGAGGTTGGGTAACTCAAGGATCCTGCCCCTCATCGCCTGTAGTCCGTCTGGCTACAGCTCGATGTTACCCCACTTCCTCTCAAGTGGCGCATGAGAACTCATGGCACAGTCGTCATCCTCGACTTCTTTTTCCGCCCTTGCAGGCGCTGCATTGGTCTCAGAAGCCTCTCCCTTGCTCTTCTTCCTAGGACACTGGTTTGCAAAATGACCCAATTCCTCACAATGGAAGCACTTGACCTTGGAGAGGTTCTTCTTCTTTCTCTTCTCCTGCTTTCCTGTAGATGCGTGAGCAGCATCTTCTTCTTCCTCCTTCTTGATAATGACCCTTTTGCCGCTATTCCCCACCTTGGTCACTCGTCTGATCTCTTCTTGATGAAGAGTCGCCCACAGTTCCTCCCAATCTAGAAGGCTCGACCTGCGTAGTATGCTTTGGACAAATATCTCCCAATCCTCTGAGACTGCATTCAATGTGGTCCTCACCATCAATTCCTGATCTGGCATGGCCCCTATGGAAGTTAGTTGGTCCTGTATCTCCTTCAATCGACCGAGGAAGACATCTATCTGTTCTCCCTTCTACATCTGGTATGACCACAGTTGATTCTCAAGTAACATCTTCCTTTGCACGGAAGTATGCTGATACAATTTCTTCAGGGCATCCCACATCTCATTTGCCATGTCCTTCTCAGCAATATGTGGCACCACATGATCCTTGACCCCATCAAGGATGATGCACTTCGCCTTGGCTATTGCCTCCTCGTACTTCTCATTTTCAGCAATTGGGATAGCTATTGTTTTCAAGGCGAAGTCCATGATGCGATATCTGTCTAGAATGGACAAGATCCTGGCCTTCCAAACCACGAAGTTGGATGCTCCGTCCAACCTATCCTGATCTCTCAGTCCATTCACGACCATTATGTTGCGCTTTTTCCGACTCCTCCGAGTCTCTCTACTTCCCTCCTAGAAGTCCTTGGTTCGACTCCCTCTAAGTCTCGATTTCCCTTCTGGAAATCCCTCCTCCTTGGTCTTGCCTTGTTAGGTATTGTTCTGATCACAGTACCCCATCAGCTTCGCTTCGCAAATTATTTGTAGCCTCCTATACCCACGCAACTTGAAGGACTGAGCCTCTAGGTTTTGCGCAATCCTGACAAAATCTGCACCTCCTGGCCACAACATCGATCCTTCCTGATTGAGAAAGATGACTGGGCACTGCGTATGTCAGGTCTGCTCCTTTCTACCTCTGTGCTGATCCTCCTCTTGGCTCGAACTGATGACGCAGGCCCTCTGCGTCACCCCTTCCTTGCTGCTTTCTGCTAGGAACAACTTCTGTCACTTGGGACAACTGTTTCTGCTGCTACTGCTCTGCTTGGTTGTTGCCTTCAGTGATTCTGTGATCTGCAACCACGCTTTGATACCATGTTGGAATTTCTAATTCTAACCCGTTAGAAATTCTTCCTGTACTATCTGGTTTATTTCTTCCTACTTGTTTAATTACTTAACAAGTTATTTACCATGTAAATACTGAAAATAAACACTAGTATAGTATCAACATCTACAGATCATCAACTTAAAGAAAACAAGCACACAAGTGACATTGTTATTTTTGGACCAATGTCCGTGGAAAAACCCAATGCAGGAAAATTGGTGCAGCTATTAAGACGGTTTTATTATGATGCAGTTTCTAGAATACAACCAAGGTGCCAGAAATGGTTCACCCAATAGAGAATGGCCTCAGCAGTAGTACCTCTCCTCGGAGACAGATATTCTGGATGAATAGTCACCGGATGAACGATCCCACAACAACAATTGCAACTCCTGCTGCTCTGCGTCACACTGATAGGGACTGCGTCACCCTATCTGGCTCACCAGCTTCCAGCCTGTCCCACGAAATCCTCTAGCACTGCCTCTAGGCCTTGCGTCAGCTCTAATAGCCTCTGCGTCAGCTTCTGGAGCCTCTGTGTCAGCCCCTAGACCCTCCGTGTCTCACACGCTGGCCTCTCTGGCTCTGTGCAGCTCTTGGCTGCCTCCTCTGCGTCAAACTCACTGGGCTCTGCGCTGCCTCTCTGGTACCAACTCTGCCTCTCTGCTATGTATTCATTGCCCCTCAGCTGCAACTCAGATCACTCACTCGATTTCCTCAGCAAACCCTGCCCCAGAAAATTGATTTCTTGATCTCTCTTGGTGTGTTCTCCAACTGACCCTCAAGCCTCCTCTTATACTTTTCTCGTTGGTCCATCAACGGCCGAGATTAAATCTCTAATCAACGGCTAAGATTAGATTTGGCTTGATCCATGACTTTTGGAACATTCTAACCTAGTTTTATATTATACCCATTAATATTTTATTTTCCAACTCCATTAAAAATATTAATTATTTTAATATCTCCCAAACTGGTTAGAATCTGCCCAAACCATTTATGGGTCTTGGAGATCTCATGTGCTTTAGCCTCTCCACCAATTTTCATGGCTAGAGCACATCCGATGCTACCCCCAATCAACAATGTGTGCCGACAATCATTTGAAACCAAGCTTCAATATGATCCACATATTCTTGGTCGTTTGATTCATAAGTAATAGTCGGTGTATCCTCCTTTATTATGCCATGCGAATCTTCCAAGTTTTTCTGATTGTCTTTTAATATGCAGGCTGGATCAGTTGATAAGGATGGTGGGGGATCTTCAATCTCTGCTTCTAATGGTCTCTCCTCGTCAAATATGATCCATGATTCTTCAATATTCTTAAGACAATCCTGTGGGTCTTCTGGGGAAATAGATCTATTTCTGATTGTTACCAAAATCTATTCTTCTTGAGAAGTGGAGAATCCTGTTGCTGCTAGAATTTGAGAGAGTTCTTGGATTAGCATCTTTGGTCAAGCTATTTGGCATTCCTCTCCTGCTAGTTGGTAAGTCTTGTTAGCACATGGATAAGTTCATGAAGAGGGGGTTCTTACAACACCCAAAAATCTTTCAAAAAAATAAACAAGCATGCATAAAAGAAACACATTCAAAAACAAATATAGCATGTACTCGGGGGTTCTCACGCTGTCAATACTATGTTGACATGAGTTTCTTGGTCCTTTCCATGAATCTACATCAAAAGAAAACATAAGCTTGCTGAAACAAGGTAAAGAAGCAAACCAAATTGTGGTAGGTTACCAAAGTCATTCCCCTAAGCACCTACCCGACAATGACGCCAAAATGTTGGGAGTTATAAATGCAGGATTAATATACCAACATTCAATATGTTAATCCTGGTTGCGTAAGCTTTGAGGCGCAACACAGTAAATGCCAGAAGAAGACCTCATAAATCTGTGAAACCTTTTTACTATTGGTCAAGCTCTTGCAAACAATTCAAAGACATCACTCAGGAAACAAAACTTTCAAAGTAAGAGAGCACACACAAATATCCTACTCTTGGCTCTTCTTTTGGGTTGAGAAACTCCTGTAGAAATCCTACCTTAGTTATCCAGGGGACAAGGGGATATAGGTCTCATTCAAACCTTCAAGCTGACAATCTATTCTGGAAATTAAAAGGGCAACATTGTCCTAAATTCTGCTCAAGGATTACTTGCTATGTTGAAAAGAAGGAAAGCATTCACAATCTCCAAGGTTCAAACTTTTTGCAATAAAACCAAGCATTCTTCACACAAACAAGACAAAGTTATTCCCATATAGATTCAAAGCTTACCCTAGTCTAGAAAATCATTCAATATTGTTTCAATGCAGAGGTACAATTACTAAAAGAAATAAAAAATGTATATGCATTACTTCTCAAACGAAAAAGATGCAAGGTTCAATTGTGATGAAGCACACCAAGGTTTTCTCAGGACATCAATCATGTCTTGTATACAATCTTAACCAGAAGTAGCCTCAAAGAGTTAATCTGATATTTCTTCTCATTACTTGACTTTCTTAGTCTAGGCAAAACAAGATATATCATTAATCCAACCTCCAGGCTTCAATATCATAGAATGAAATCTCTTCTCCTACTAATCTTGACGTCGAACAAAGTATTAAAATCATATGTAAAGGAAGATTTGATTTCATAAAAGATAGATCGAAATGAATATCATTCTCATAAAGCCCTGGTTATTTCTGTGTTAAAGATCCATTTGTGGTAATGCATTCAAAGAAGGATAATCAATTTTATTGATCAAATTCTACTTACGAGATCACCACAACAGTGCGAGATCTAGAGAATCTGGGAGCGCTTCATATGTCAGATCGATCCAAAAACTCTTGAGAACACAACTTATAGCCAAACTCTATCCTTACAATCTCAACATATATATACAAAGCATCAAAGTTTTATATGTCTCAAAGGTATTTCAGAGGAGAAATCAATTCCACATATGAGATCTTCAAAATTTCAATATGCAGGACATCGTAATCTTGATTATATGGCAAATAAGGTCAGAATAAATACCAATTTGAATCAATCACAGAGCACGGTTTGATCAAAAGCCTTAATGTGTTGAAAATCAATGCACATTGATGCTTTCCAAGGAGGTAACCATGCATATGTACTAATTAATCAAATACATACAAGTTTTTAACACGCCAAGCTTTAACATGAACAAGATATGTAAAATTAAACCACAGACCTCTGCCAAAATCAAATAACAATCCCACACTATGCATCTAACAAAACATAACACAAGAAATCATAAGAGGTGAGGGCTAATGGGCTGGTTGGTGGGCCCAGACCACCCAACTCGTTGCCCTTATAAAAATTAAATGACAATTCCAGAAAGATTAAAGACAAAGTTGTCAGCTTGTATTAACTACTGAAGTCTGTTACATGAGCATACAATAGCACAAAGCTTGGTCCCAGTGGTCCCCCTAGGATCATCCCACTGGAACAACAAAATTTTCCCTTTTGCTTCCTTCTCTTGCCTATTATTCTGTCTATTATTCCCTCCTACCTTCACATTATAAGGTCTTCAGTCTTCTAACAACAATACCTCCTAATTCTCTGGATCAAAGATTAAACATCATATACATTTTTAGAGTTTTTTTAATCTGATCCGAATCCGTACAAAGCAAAGGCTTTGTTGACTTAGAAATGGATTGTTAATGATCTGTCAATGAACAACCAACTGGCAGGATCGTTACTATTTGTGCATAGGAAGATTTGTTGTTCATTAAAGAAAGTTGACCCAATATTTGACCATGAATCTCATGCTTGTTTGACAAACCTGGGCGTGGTTAGAAAAACACCATATCATCTCCAGCCTTCACTTGAGAAAAACCCATATGCTTAATTCTCCGTACGACAACTGGGTATATGATATTCATGGAGGTGGGAACATGAACTACACTGCATGAACAAGAACTATGCTGTTGGAATAGGAACCAATGTTTTAAAAGCCGGAACCGGTCCACCGAATGAACCGGGTTTCGAACCGGAACTGGTCGAACTGGGATTGGTCAGGTCTAAACGAACCGGTTTAAAAAAATACATTAAAAAAATATTTTTTAATGAAAAAAACTATTTTTAAGATTTAAAACCATGATTTCAAGCCAATAGAAACAAAATATGCAAGGTTTGCTCATCTATATACCATGTAAAGGTGAATATATCAAAATGGCATTGAGTGCAATACATATCCGCAACAAAATACATAATCAATGAGGCTCTAAATGGCCTCTAGAGTCTGAAAACAATGTTCTAAGCTATGGGGTCACTGAACTACTACAAGTCTACATATTAGTGATCAACAACATGATCACTCCTCATCATGATCAAACTCATCACCACTACTAGACAAGAGATCATCAACATGAGCTACATAAATAATATGCCTCCGAGTTTGAGGATTCTTAAAACTCCTCTACAACTTTCGTAGTAGTAGCAAAAATAGACATCAAAACTATAAATCACTGATCAACATGGTCACTCATGAAACTCATCATTGATTCAATGCTTCTAGAAATACATAAACATCGCCAACAAGAGATACATCAACATTATCTAGCTCAAAGTCTTCAGACTTGGATTGCTCAACCTTATAACATGATAGAAATTGAAAAGGTTTAACATGCCTAACCAATGATTTTGGTTTGAGTGAAGGGTTCATCTCCTTAACCTTATAAAGTGGTAGAAAAAGATTAGCATGCCTAACTAGTTGTTTTCCTTTGAGTGAAGGGTGCATTCTTGTTAAGGCCATGGTAGAGGAGTTCAACAGTCAGTGCCACCAACATCAACAAAGTTCAACAATCAATGCCACCACGATCAAGGTTCTTGAAGGGCTTCATGCTCTTGATCAAATTCCAATCTCATACCATCACGCATGATAGAATCAAATGGAAACATTGCAAACCCTCAAACCATGAAATCCTGAAAACCATTAAGTCTGCTGAATTTTGAGTGAAATCTAAAATTCTAGTTTCTCCATATGAAATCCAACGAGGTTGAAACCACTTTCAAACATCCTGAGTCATTTCATGGTAATGTTAAAAATTTAAGTAAAAGGATGAAAATGAAAATTAAAGGAAATGTCACTTTTACTTTAAGAATTTAACATTACCATTAATTGCCAACATTGTTAGGGTTGAGATGTGTCGGGGAAAATGAGAGGGTAGGCATGTTTTTCTCGGAGGGACTATTTTTGGATGAAAACAACCCCAAATTTCCCTCAAACCAACTTCAAAACTCACAAAAATGCATTTTGTGGTGGTTATAGTTGCCCTAGCAATAAACCGACCGGTTTAGGACAAAACCGGCCAGTTAGGGCAAAAAAAAGGCGAAATGAGGAGGTAAACTGGGTTTTAAAGCTGGTTTGACCCGGTGGGCTTGCTAACCGGCCGGTTTTTAAAACACTGATAGGAACTATACTCCTGTCACAAGAATGACGTCCACATAGACATGATTAGTGACATTTCCACATAAATTCTCTAAAGTTATTGAGAACAAAGGAAATTCATCAAATAATAACATATTACCTCATCATGCCTATATAATAGCTCGAAAATATACAAAAGGATGATAGTAACTACAGAAGCCAGGTGAAGACATAAGAGATCCCGGGCAAAAAGATATAAAAATATAGACAAAATGGAGGCTCGACATACCCCCGCACCAATCTCCTTGCATGTCCTCATGCAAGCCAAACCTTAAGACAGAGACCAAAATTTAAAAAAATATGAGTTCGTATCGAAATGGCCTAAATCAATTATCAGATAGATTATTGGGGTTTTTAGGTAGAATTGGCCCCTCAAAGCATAAATTATTGCTTTTGGCCTAATTGGTTTAGAACTGGTCTTGAATTGGTCTTACTCTTAACAGGTTAGAATTGACTAACAAGCCAAATCGGTCAAAACTGGCCAGGTTGATTGGTTTTGTAACTGTTACCCACCATTTTGTGGGTGATATCCCTAGGAGATTTTTTTCTCCAAGATAGTCCTCAACCTGCAGCTAGCAACCCCTTGCAACCACCAACTAGCTCCTTGTGCCATTTCTCCGCCACCTGAGCCAGCCATGTGGTCCCTCACCCATCAACAATGATCGTATGTTTGAAGGTGGGCCTCCCGAACCTAAAGGGGTATGCCTTGTCATTTGGAAATTGAGTATTGTAGTTTGCTTATCATGGACACTTATGGGCATGGATTAATGGGGGGATTTGGCCAAAAGAGTGGGCCAGGTTTGTGCTTTTGTCCTGTAAACTCCTTTTGGATGTTAACCTTGGATTCTAGTTCTGTGGGATCTCTTTTATTGACCATTTGGCTTTAGGGATGACATTTCACGAGAAACCTTGATTTTGGTTGCGTGGTCCCGCTTCCCCATCCGCATATATTGCCCCATTTCCACTCATTGTTACGCCATTCATCATTTCTCCCACGTGGGTCCACATTCCTCCACTGGGTCCACATAGGGCTAGCCCTCTCCTTCCCCTTGCCCACACCTTGGGTCAGGCTTGGAATGATGACCCGGAGTTTGATGTAGCTAAAAAGAAAAGTAAAAACATAATTGGCCACATTCAACAGGAAAATGTACCACGAAATGCAAAAGATGGCCAGGACAAGCACATTTAGCACATGGGAAAAAGCCAATACATGAGTTCTACCCCATCATCATGGCCATCACCTTGGTTCCTACAAGTTCTATGAGCCTCCTTCATCATATAAGAACGCATGATTGTCCCAACCCTTAGTGGGCAATGAACCACCCTAACTTAAAAGGGGGTATCCACTGCTAAATCTCACACATTGTGCTCTTACCCCTGGAGCCCCGAGAAGTTAATAAAAATTCATAAAAAGGAAAAAGGCATATAAAGAATGGTGGAAAAATCAAGGTTGGGGCATCTCATGTACCATGATTTCTGCCTCCTGTATACCCATGTGTGGGCTTCCCTTTTATTAGCTGCCCTTGTACCTCAGCATGTGGCCCAGGGCTGCTCCTTCTCATCCCCTACTTCAGTCACCTCTTTATCACATACCATCGCCTTTGAAAGGATGTACCTTGAACATATTATCCCCTTTAGAAGTAGAAACCACCTAATAGGGCACTTGGTTAACCCCATTTGGAGTTTAAGAGACATTGGCATATCCCGAAGCCCATTATGGAAGGGCAAGCCATTATGAAGTCTCCACCTGTGGTTCATGGTTGGTAAGTTCATTTCCTTTATTTCTCTAATGACTTGTTGTACTGGAGGGCTAGGGGACGCATTGGATCTTATGTAGGATTGCAGATGGTCTCCATCTTGGATTTGGTCTCCCTATACGGGGTCCTTACCCTCTAGAGGGCTACATTGGCACATGTAAGGTGTGCGTTGAGAGCCATGAGCTTCCACAACAATAGACAACATTCCATGGATCCCCGAGGATGTTCAGAGATTGCTCGAGATTCACCTATTGGACGAGAAAGATGCACTGACCCAAGACTTGTAGGATGATGTGGCATCACCTACACCATCATCAGAGCCCTCACAGATGATTTGCAGGATCCTTCGACTCATTTAGAGACCCATGAGGTTATTATCATGCCCCCAACACCCATTGAGAGCACCACATGTTTATTGTTTGGAGAACAAGGGGCCAACCCCTTAACGATCACTTTTGAGGGTCCTATTCTTCATTATGGCACCTATAGACCTCATCAGGCATCTTGGAGGGCCCTATGACATGTATTATTTATCATTTGACCTCTTAAGAGGCTAATTATTTCGTTTGTGAGCTAGTTTGGTGGGCTTGTCACCAAAAGTTAGGTTATTAGCACATTATTTTATTTTTGGGGCTTGTGTAAGCCAAGGAAACTAATTTGAACTCCTCATTAGTGTATAAATACAAGTGAGATGAGTTCATTTGCCCATCATCGCTTTGGATTGGGTCTCTTTTCTCTTTTGAGAATTTCGCACTTTTTCTTGGAAGATGAATTGGAGCTTTATGGATGAATTTTGATGTTTGGATTTGGTTTATCTTATCTTGGAGCTTCTCTATTGTCAAATTATTGATGGTTGGATATGTTCTATTACATGTAAGTACATTCTTTTAATGCTATTCTTATTTTACTTTGTCATATACATTGGATTGGGTGTTTCGCTACTTTTAGGGCTAATTGCTGCATGCATTTATTGCTTAAATTGTGGGATTTTGTCTCTATATAACATCTCTCAATGTATGGGCCATGTAACTTTGAATGAAATTTCCTAGGGATAATTCTATTAACAAATTCATCTTGATAAGACATCACCTTTTGCAAGTCGAAGTATAAAGCTGTAAGGTTGCTTCCCTTTGCCCTAAAAGACAAACGAAGTAGACTTAAGGCCTTCCTGATCAAGAAACAAGGTCCTCAATTCATATTTATCTTAGACGCCATTCTCCCAAGGCTAAGGCACTGATCTACCAAGAGATGGTCACTCAAAAATCAACTCTTTGTCACCTTCTTCTAGGTCTAGCCAAGTTGGGTCACCTAGGGCATCACTTTTTCGACAATGTAGCCATCCAAAAAGTTCGATCTCCTAACCTCTCCTACGCTGGTGTGTCCTCAAGGCCTCCTCCAATTTTGAAGCCATTCCGACAATGGAATTGTGAGATAACCAAGTCCTAGCTCCGAAATCAAACTTTGCCCTGGCATCCCCAAGGCTAGTGTCTCATAGGATCAATTTGACACCTATAAATGAAAATTCTTGCTTTGATCCTTTTCCCCTCCTTGTTTGGGTTAAGAACATCATTGGTTGCTAAATTCTTCCCCTAACCTAGGCTGGGTCCACTTGGTCTCGTGTGGTTTCGCACCTTTGAAACATCAAATCTTCAAGAACCATTCGGGAAGTCAAGTTCAATAAGGATTTTAGGATTGGGAAACTCCTTCATAAGGCATATTCCTCTAAACCTAACCCTCAAGTCCTCACCTCTTTCTCCTAGAAGTTTTCGTACCTTGCTTGATAAGCAAGAAAGCTCTATTCTTGAAACCCCTTCTAGGAAAAGGATTATAAGGGCCACTTCATATCCATTGGTTGATTCATCCTTCACAAGTGACGTCCTATATACCAGGTCTCCTCCCATCAGTGAAAGTCCGTAAAGAGTAGGGAGTCTTAGCTGAGGTGACAGTTGCCTAAGCCTCCATCGTTGCCCTTTAGGAATCCCTCTTATGCTCCTTGCTAGTTTGAGCGGTAACATTTTGGCGTCGTTGTCGGGGAACAAAACGTGTGTTTTGTTCCATATACGACATAATGACATATCATTATTGGCGACTCCATTGGAAGAACAGAGCCTAGTTCTTCACTAAGATTCAAATTAATGCTTGTATGGTGAAGCATGCATTTATCAAGGCATTTTAATTCACCCTGGCGACTCCATTATAATCCTAATATGCAAAATCACAGGAAATGGAGATTTCTCTTGGTCCTATATTTACAAAACTCAATAACCAAGAGATTCAAGAACTACAAAAGAAAGCAATGGAATATGCAGAATCTTATCAAAATATATTGGAAGGTAGGGTTATGGAATTCATGCTTAGGTTTTATAGGTCGCAAGAAGCACAACTCAACATGGTAAGGTGTGCTTATGAAAAAGATCCTAGTCGTCTCCTTGACCTTGCTCACATAACCTGTGCTGTGAATATTCTTAATAACCTGATCAATAACAATGAGAAAGGGAATACCTCCTTTGAGGATAGTGAAGAGTTGGATCTTGTGAGCCTCCAAACCATGCAAGAAAGAATGGATGAATATAGCAGGTCGTGCAAGGGGTTAGTAAGGGAATGTAATTCTAATGAAATATTCTCCCGTTTATATGATGAAGAGGTGAAGCTTCATAAGATGAAATGTGAATATAAAAAGAACCCCACTAATGCTCTCCTCCTAGAAGCACATTACCAGTGTCATGTAACAAATAACTTAGCCATTGTTCTTCAAGAGAAGAGAGAAGAAGAGAGGTCTCGCTTGTCAACCAACCAAGATACAAATGACCTTCAGGATCTCGGTGATGAGTAGGAAGATGAGTCCTCGTTGGGCCACAAGATGGACAGGATGATTGTGAGAGCACGTGTTAAGGAGAATGAGGCTATGGAAAGTAAGGCCAAGACTGACCTTACCTTTCTCAAGGGTATCACTCTTGATGACTCTCCTTTTGAGAACCTCAAGGAAGGTGATCCCTTGGGATCCTTAGAAGATGATATTGGAGATTATTTCCGCATTGAAAAGGAGAAATGGGAGATTATTGGGCCTCAATTTGGTTGTGCTCCTAATCCCATTTATGATACTAACAAAGAAGATGAGGTTGAGATTGGTTTTCCATTTATCTCGGGCATTACTCGCAATGACATATCCATCAATACCCTTGGGAGGGAGAATTATTATTTTCCCTTGCATGAAGAAGGACAGTTGGAAGTGATTGATTCCCCTGTTAATGAAAACCCAATCTTTGGTGCTTATAATGAGGAAAGCAATGAGGCTCATACCTACCCACCTTATGATTATATATTCAAATCGCTTGAGTCTTTAGATTATGGGGAAGGAAAAATCATAGTGTATGACACTTCACCCTCCCCTTTGCCTTTCCCCCTTATTTATCATCTTGAGTCTTCCTCAAGTGAGTCCCTCGTCCCTTTTGGTATGACCTCGAGTGACCATGCCCCTTTCCCCTTTCTGAATATTGTGTCAAGGAAAAGCCCTTCATTGAATATACTTTATCCCCTTTGACTCATCCTTAGGACTATGATCACTTCGTGACCTCCTCTCCCCAATGTGACCATCACCATGGGAGACCTATTTGTTGCACTCCTCTTGTCCCTCACCCTTTGTTCCCTTCTCATCACAACCTTGTGGCATCTACAAAGCATAATATTATAAGCAGTGATTATGATAGGGAATTCTTAAGAGCAGTGTATATAATATCGCCGATATTCGGAAATATTACGATATTTTTGAGGAGACGAGATATCGTTGAGGAAATATCGCGATATTTTGTCTCCCCAAAAATATCATGATATTTCTGAAATATCGGTGATATCTCGGGGAAATATCGCGCGACGAGCTAAAATATCGCCAGGAGACAGAGAAAAATGTTGCCGCAGCTATAAAAGTGAAATTTTGTTTTTTTTCAATCATTTTCATTTCTGATTGCTGGAGAAGGAAGGGGAGAGCTATGTGCTTGCTGCAAAGGAGGGTTTGAGTGTTGAATAGCTATTATCGCCACCAACAACGAAGATTTTGTTGATCTAAGCTTGAAGAACAGTGAGACAATTTCATTTCTTCCATTAATAGGTATGTTCAAATAAACCCCTATGTTAATGAATTTTTTGAAAGTTTTAGGATTATTCTTGCTTGCCTATTTGCCTACAATCATTTTGCTTGTTTTTTTTTTTTCCATTTGCTATGATTTTCATGCCCATGAGCAAATGTAAGGGTTTTCTCCATATTTGGAGAGCAAACTTCATTTTTTTTTTTAAGCTTTCAAATACACCCTCTTATTGTCATTTATGGTTTTTCATTGAATTCACATTGCAAATAATGTAGCAAAAAAATTATTTTGTAAAATGATGTGGTTATTACTTATTAATTCCAATTTTTTTTTGGTGCCCTAGGTTTGAGTTAGCTCCCTACAAAATTCAAATATGCCAAAAGCCTTGGACCCATTTTGGGAGTGTGGGGACCTTGATGGTGGGACAAATCGAGCATATCTTACATGCAAATTGTGTGGGACCAAGATGACAGGAGGGGTTACACGACTGAAATACCATTTGGCTAGACTCTCTGGACATGATGTTGGGATTTGTACAGTTTCTAGTCTGGAGCTTATACAAAAAGCTCTTGAGGCAATTGATGAAAAAGATAGAAAGAAGGAAGAGACAGAAAGAAACAAGGCTGAATGTGCAGGTAGATCTTTTGGGATATCTTCTCTTGATTTTGATGTTGAGGGTAGTGGGAGGGGCTCCACAGCTGGCACATCATCACCTGCCACTGCTAGTGCGAGGTCATCATTTTTTGTTCCACGAACACGACATGGATCACAACCTAGCATAAAATCGCTTGTTAAAAAAAAGAAGCAAGAAGCAGATAGAGTCATGGGGACGTGTCTTTTCTCGAGCGACTTACCTCTCAACATCACCAAAACCAATCCATTTTGGCAGCCAATGTATGATGCTCTTGCTGTTGTGGGACCATGGTACAAAAGTGCTACATATGAGGAGTTGTTGGGGCCAATTCTTCAAGCAGAAAAGCAGGACATCAACTCTAGATTGGCGGAGTTGAAAAAAACATGGGAAGTTACTAGATGCACAATGATGTCTGATGGTTGGACAGATAGGAAGGGTAGGACCCTTCTAAATTTCTTGGTACATTGTCCTAAAGGTACCATGTTTATTAAACCGGTGGATGCATCAGAACATATCAAAGATGCAGAAACAATATGTGAGTTGTTAGTTGGGTTCATTTGGGAGATTGGTGTGCAAAATGTGGTGCAAGTCATAACAGACAATGCAGCTAATTATGTGTTTGCAGACAAGATGCTTATGGAGAGGCATCGCACATTGTTCTGGACTCCGTGTGCAGCACATTGTCTCGTTTTGTTGCTTGAGGATATGGGGAAACTCTCCTTCATCAAGGAGGCAGTTGATATGGCTAGGAGCGTCCCTAAGTTTATTTATAACCATGCTTTTGTTCTTTAGCCTCATGAGGAAGTTCACCAGAAACAAGGAGTTGTGGCATCCTGCGATCACACGTTTTGCCACAAACTTTATTACTCTTCAGTCTTTGCTTCGATGTCAATTCGAGTTGAAGCAAATGTTTGTGTCTGATGACTGTCGTAATTGTAGATACAACAGGAGACAGGACGGGAAAGCCATTGCAAAAATGGTGTACTTTGAGACGTTTTGGCGTGGAGTAGAAGAAGCATGCTCAGTTAGTGAACCTATAGTAAAGGTTCTCGGATTGTTAGATGGGGAGAAGTCTGCAATGGCTTATTTGTATGAGGCCATGGATAGGGCATATGATGTTATGGGATGTGATTGATAGTCGGTGGACAGGAATGCTTCATCGACCCATTCATGCAGCAACACTCTTCCTCAACCCCGCATTTTCATACAAATGCAGCTTTGATCTTGATGGTGAGGTGATGGAAGGGCTCCATTCCTGTATTCATGGGATGGTACTTGATCCTGAGCTTCGTAGCAAAATCAATCGCGAGATACAGTTTTATCGGGATTGTGTTGGCCTATTTGGCTTTGATGATGCTATCAGAGAAAGGACCCTTTTCATGCCACGTAAGTGACAAGTCATCACTCATTAGAAATTAGAATTTTCAATTTAGAATTTCTTTACGTGGCGAAGCTATGGTCCAAGGGCACCAAATTTGCAGAAATTGGCCATAAGAATCTTGAGTCAAACATGTAGCTCTTCAGGGTGTGAGCGCAATTGGAGTGTATTTGAGAAATCCACGCAAAAAAGTGTAACAGGTATAACTTTGAGCTCCAGCCTTTAGTTGAGCAATTACACTTATTGTAATTTTTAATTTTTAATTTATGGCCTTCAAGTGTCAAGAGTCAAGAGTCAAGACTCATTAGTTTTTTTGACACTCTTACAGGTTGGAGTTCGCACGCCTCAATGATTTAGTGTATGTGCATTACAACATTCGACTTCGAGTGAGGCAAATAGAAGCACCAATGGTTCCAGATGCCATTTTTTGTCTCAGTGGAGGTGGAGTTTGAGGAGCCCATCGTGGAGGAGTCATTTTCATGGTTAGAGCCAGACGATCCATTAGAACAGGGGCAGCAAGAGGAGGACTCAGAGGAGGAGCAGCAAGAGGAGGAGCAGGAGGAGGAGGAGGAGGACACTGTGGGAGCATCAACATCAACACCATCTGCTATAGATATAGGAGAGCACAGCTCCATACCTAGCACTCATTATTTGACATTAGGTGCAGAGCCGGGGTCAAGGCCTTCTACTACTAGGGGCAGGCCTAGCAAACAGCCCATCATGTTTTCCCGTAAAAGGGGGAGAGGGCAGTGATTTCAGATAGATAGCTGCTAGTTTTATTTGTTATGCTACATATAACTGATGATGATGAGATACTTTTATATATGTGATGTTATTTTGTATTGGTTCTCCACATTTGAGTCCTTGAATGGACAATTATTAGGGATCAACAGGATTTGGTATCGCCTTTGATGTATCATTTCTATTTGACATCATATATATTAGTACTTTCTTCATATTTATGTGCCAATGTGTTTATTTCATGTTGTTATTGCTTTATATGTTTAAAAATCTGAAAAAAATGAATATATTATGCATTTTTTATGCTTGCCGATATTTGCTGATATTTTGCTGATATTTTCGCCGATATTGCCGATAAGATGCTTTCTGGACCCTCGCCGATATTTTGCCGATACCGATATTTTCAACACTGCTTAAGAGTGATCTTTCATTCCAACATTGTGTACTTAAAAGGAAAGCTCTGCACTTTTAGATCAACCTATTCTCCTCCTCTCAGGGCTTCCTTTTACATCAAATGGAGATCATGTTTTCTCACCTCACACCCACTTTGTCCTCCATGTGATTGTGTCCACAATCGCTTTGGGTTTTGTTTCATGAGTAATCATACTGGCAGGCATATGTACATTGATGTGATGATGCCTTGGTTGCAGTCGCTATATGATTACACTTGGCATTAGCCTTACTACATGCATGTTAGGATAGGATGCATTGCATGCTCATTTTATCATTAGAACTAACATCATATGATATTTCTCATGGTAGATTATATGCATTTAGATTAAATTTGCATTGTATTTACTTTCAGTTGATTTTATGGCCTAACATTAAGCATGTGCGATCATGAGACGCTGCGAAAGCATGCTGCCCTGTGCTCTTCATCTATCATATGTGCAGGTAACAAGCCTACGGTAACCAAGAGATTGCTGGAGCTTTCGTGACCTCCCGTTTGAGTAGCTTTGTCCACTTCTTTGAGAGATCACGTCCCAGTTGGAGCTAGATGTTACCCACCACTTTGTGGGCGATATCCCTAGGATAATTTTTTTTCCAAGATGGTCCTCCGCTGACAGCCAGTAGCCCCTTGCAACCACCAACTAGCTCCTTGTGCCATTTCTTCGCCACCTAGGCCAGCCATGTGGTCCCTCAGCCATCTGCCATGATCGTATATTTGAAGGTGGGCCTCTTGAACCTAAAAGTATGCCTTGTCATTTGGAAATTGAGTATTGTAGTTTGCTTATCATGGACACTTTTGGGCATGGATTAATGGGGGGATTCGGCAGAAAGAGTGGGCTAGGTTTGTGCTTTTGTCCCCTAGACCCCTTTTGGATGTTAACCTTGGATTCTAGTCCCATGGGATCTCTTTTATTGACCATTTGGCTTTAGGGATGGTATTTCACGAGAAACCATGATTTTGGTTGTGTGGTCTCGCTTCCCCATGCACATATATTGCTCCATTTCCACTAATTATTACCCCATTCATCATTTCTCCCACCTGGGTCCACATTCCTTCGCTAAGTCCACATAGGGCTAGCTCTCTCCTTTCCCTTGCCCACACCTTGGGTTAGGCCTAGAATGATGACTCGGAGGTTGATGCAGCGAAAAAGAAAAGTAAAATCATAATTGGCCACATTCAACAGGAAAATGTATGACAAAATGCAAAAGATGGTTGGGACAAACACATTTAACATGTGGGCAAAAGCACATGAGCTCTACCTCATCATCATGGCCATTACCTTGGTTTCTATAGGTTCTATGAGCCTCCTTCATCATATAGGAACCCATGATTGTCCCAACCTCTGGTGGGCAATGAACTGCCCTACCTTAAAAGGGGGTATCCACTGCTACATCTCACACATCATGCTCTTACCCCTGGAGCCCTGAGCACTTAATCAAAGAAAAATCATAAAAATGCAAAAGGCATATAAAGTAGGGTGGAAAAATCAAGACCAGGGCACCTCATGTACCACAAATGCTCCCTCCTATACATTATATACCCATGTGTGGACTTCCCTTTTATTAGCTTCCCTTGTACCCCAGCATATGGCCTAGGGCTGCTCCTTCTCATCCCTTACTTCATTCTCCTCTCTATCACATACCGCCGCCTTTAAAAGGATGTAGCTTGAACACATTATCCCTTTTAGAATTAGAAACCATCTAATATGACACTTGGTTAACTCCATTTGGAGTTTAAGAGACATTGGCACATCCTAAAGCCCATTATGGAAGGGTGGGCCATTATGAAGTCCCCACCTATGGTCGGTGGTTGGTAAGCTCATTTACTTTATTTCTCTAATGACTTGTACTGGAGGGCTAGGGGATGCATTGGATCTTATGCAGGATTGCAGATGGTCTCCATCTTGGGTTTGATCTCCCTATACGGGGTCCTTACCCTTTAGAGGGCTACATTGGCACATGTAGGGTGTGCGTTGAGAGCCATGGGCCTCCACAACAGTAGACAACACTCCATGGATCCCGAGGATGTTTAGAGATTGCTCGAGATTCATCTATTGGATGAGAAAGATGCACCTAGTTCACCTTTCCCCAGCCTGCCCCACAGACGTACCATGCACTTAGCAGCTGACCTAGGACTTGTAGGAGGATGTGTCATCACCAGTTCCCTTACAAATGATCTGCATACATCTTCGACTCATTTGAAGACCCATGAGGTTATTATTGTGCTCCCACATCTATTAGGAGCACCACAGGTTTATTGTTTGGAGAACAAGGGGCCAACCACTTGTCCATCACTTTTGAGGGTCCTATTTTTCATTATGCCACCTATGGACCTCATCAGGCCCCTTAGAGGGCCCTACGACATGTATTATTTATCATTTTTCCTCTTAAGAGGATAATTGTTCCGTTTGTGAGCTAGTTTGGTGGGCTTGTCACCAAAAGTTAAGTTATTAACACATTATTATATTTTTGGGGCTTATGTAGGCCTAGGAAATTAATTCGAATTCCTTATTAGTGTATAAATACAAGTGAGATGAGCTCATTTGCTCATCATCTCTTTGGATTGGATCTCTCTTCTCTCTTGAGAATTTCACGCTTTTTCTTGGAGGATGAATTGGAGCTTTATGGATGAATTTTGATGTTTGGATTTGGTTTATCTTATCTTGGAGCTTCTCTATTGTCAAATTGTTGATGGTTGGATATGTTATATTACATGTAAGTATATGATTTTAATGCTATTCTTATTTTACTGTCATATATATTGGATTGGGTATTTCACTATTTTTAGGGCTAATTGCTGCTTGCATTTACTGCGTAGATTGTGGAATTTTGTCCCTATATAGCAATTCAATGTATGGGCCATGTAATTTTGAATGAAATTTTGTAGGGATAATTCTATTAACAAATTCATCTTGATAAGCTATCACCTTTTGCAAGTCGAAGTATAAAGCTATAAGGTTGCTTCCCTTTACCCTAAAAGACAAGTGAAGTAGTCTTAAGGCCTCCTTGATCAAGAAACAAGGTCCTCATTCCTATTTATCCTAGACTCCATTCTCCCAAGACTAAGGCACTCATCTACCAAGAGTTGGTCACTCAAAAATCAACTCTTTTTCACCCTCTTCTAGCTCTAGCCAAGGTGGGTCACCTAGGGCATCACTTTCCCTACAAAGTTGTCGTCCAAAAAGTCTGATCTCCTAGCCTCTCTTGCATTGGTGTGTCCTCAAGGCCTCCTCCAATTTTGAAGCCATTATGAAGGTGGAATTGTGAGATAACTCAAGCCCTAGCTTCGAGATCAAAATTTGCCCTGGCATCCCCAAGGCTAGTGCCTCATAGGATCAATTTGACACCTTTAAGTGAAAATTCTTGCTTTGATCCTTTCCCCCTCGTTGTCTGGGTTAAGAACATCACTGGTTGCTAAATTCCTCCCCTTTAACCTAGGCTGGGTCCACTTGGTCCCGTGTGGTCCTGCACCTTTGAAACGTCAAATATTCAAGAACCATTCGGGAAGTCAAGTTCAATAAGGATTTTAGGGTTGGGAAACTCCTTCATAAGGCATATTCTTCTAAACCTAACCCTCAAGTCCTCACCTCCTTCTCCTAGAAGTTTTCGTACCTTGCTTGATAAGTAAGAAAACTCTATTCTTGAAACCCCTTATAGGAAAAGAATTATAAGGGCTACTTCATATCCATTGGTTGATTCATCCTTCACAAGTGACCTCCTATATACCGGGTCTCCTCCCATCGGTGAAAGTTCGTAAAGAGTAGGGAGTCTTAGCTAAGGTGACAATGGGATAAGCCTCCATCGTTGCCCTTTGATCTAGCAGTTTCCCTTTAGGAAACCCTCTTATGCCCCCTAATAGTTTGAGGGGTACTAGTGACAATGCACTTCTTTCACCAAAAAAACAAAAAATTTGGATGCTTATGTAGTTTGACTTAATTGTAAACAATAGCATGCTTATTTTTGGATTTTGCAAGTCATTCAGACTTCAATGTAGTTGTATTTTAGTTCAAGTATTTTGCTTGGTGCCATTCTGTACATACACGTTACAATGCTATATACATAATGTTGGACATTGGGTTCAACACTCCCTGTGTGTTTCGCAACATGGACTAACCGTGTCTTATGGATCCTAACTCTGGCGATTGTAGCGGAGACTAACGCCTGTGGGTTTTGGTCTAATGACAATCGTGATTCCAACAAGTGGTATCAGAGCTAAAGGTTTCGAGTTCGAATCACATCAGGTTTGTGTTGGGGGGGGGAGATTGTTGGACATTGGGTTCAGTGCTCCCCATGTGTTTCACGACATGGACTAACCCCCTCTCGTTGATCCTAACTTTGGCAATTGTAGTGGAGACTAATGTCTGCAGGTTTTGGTGTAACGACAATTGTGATTCTAACACATAAGCTTTTCATATTTGTGTCTAATGGTTTGGATTCACATGGATGTACATGAATATATTGTTTTTAAAATCAAAATTTGAATATTTTGTATATTTTTTGGTTTGCTGGTTTTTGTGTCAAGTTTTTTACCAATTCTTGTGTAATATCCAGATTGGTTTTGGTTTTTTGAGTTGATTGATTTTATCACTACTTCAGTTTTGCTAAAATTGCATTCCAAACAAGGTTTTTATCATGAAATGGAGATGTGGCTAATTGGTAAAGCTATTTTTTATAGCAAAATCTAGCACCTTGTTGCAAAATCTCAATAGGTGACCTAGACAATGTGCAACAATGGGAGTGTCACTATTGTCACCTAAACAACTACTCCCTTTGTTTTAGTGATGGACACAATCCAACACAAGGGGGATTCCCTAGTAGATCTTAGGGATCAAATAATTCAATTAAGTTAAACTAAGTGCCCCCTAAGCATTCTACAATGATTTACCACCAATGAGTAATTTTAAGCAATTAGAATTTAGGATGGATTTATGAGAAATTTTCAGATTTGAGTTTAGAGGGTTCTATGGCTGTTAAAATTGGCAACTAGGGCCAAACTCCATGTGGGTCACTTTATTTATGGCAGCTGATATTTTTCTTGTATCCCTGTCATCGAGAGGTGTAGGATTGATCTAAAGAACATCCGATTTTGATAAGTATTCATGAAGTTATGAATTTATTTGTGTTATAAGATAATTCGTCAAGGTCGATGAGCAACTAAATAACACCTACATGTGCTCAACGTTTTAGTATAAAAGGAGATGACTTGAGAGTCATTTTACACACACTTCTCTCTTGATTTCTCTCCACTCGCTTTGGGTTTTAGTGGAAGAGAAATCTAGGAGAGGAAGCCCTAGACGTTGGAGGAAAGGAGGCTGCCCTAGCCGTAGCAAAGTAGATAGGCCAGTGAAGCTATGGAAGATATCTATATGCTGACCTAAAGAAGCCCTAGATGCTGTCCTTAAAAAGCCCTAGACGTTGTCCTAAGGAAGCCCTATACGCTGTCCTAGAGAAGCCCTAGACGCAGTCCTAAGGAAGCCCTAGACGCTATTCTAAGGAAGCCCTAGCCACAGTCCATTGTGCAACACATAATACATTAGAAAGGAGCTCGTTGAGAAGGATAACTTCTAAGTTAGGCCGCAACAAAGAAAGGAAATTCCAGTGTGGATTTTAGGACTGCCTTAAGGGCAAACAGGGGTCTGAAAGTGTTGGAAGGGAGTTGTGATACACATTGGGATAGCAGCAATAGGATGGTGCTGCAAACACATTAGGACAACAACAATAGGATGACGCTGTTAACACATTGGGACAACAGCAATAGGATGATGCTGCTAACACATTGGGACATCAAACAAATTGGGACAACAACAATAGGATGGTGTTGCAAACACATTGGGACAACAACAATAGGATGATGCTGCTAACACATTGGGACAACAAACACATTGGGACAACAACAATAGGATGGTGCTGCAAACACATTGGGACAACAACAATAGGATGATGCTGCTAACACATTGGGACAACAACAATAGGATGGTGCTGCGAACACATTGGGACAACAACATGGTACAACAATGTTGGCAGCAAAGGAAGATGGGACAACAAGGGCACATGGTTCAGCAAAGGAAGATGGGACAGCAAGGTCACATGGTGTTGCAAACACAAATGGGACAACAAGCAATCATAGGAATGTGATAGCAAGGTAGTGTTCCACGGGGAGTCGCCCCCCCCTAGAGGTCGAGTTTCCTAGCTCCCCACGCTCCAGGGACTTGGGGACGAGAGGGGGTCGTTTCCCCACTCTCCCAAAAAACAGGGTACGCAGGGGACGTGCCAGGGGGTCGTTTTCGAAAAATGGGTCGTGGGGGGTCAAGGGGGGTCCGATTTTTGTAAATGATTTTTTTAATCATAAATTTAATTTTTGTTTATCGCAAGGGTTTCATTTAAGTGTGTTTGGCATTTCCTGCCCTCCCTCCCTCATTCCATTCGCAACAGACACCATCACGCTGCCGAGCAGCACTCCTCATCGCCATCCTGTCGCCATCGTTGCTGGTCCGCTTAAGAGCTGAAGCCATGCTACACCGTCGCCATCGTTGCTGGTTCGCTGGAAGGCTGAAGCCACGCTACAGCCTGCACTGCAAACACCATGGACGCCTGAAACTTCAAACACCGTGGATGCCTGTCCCCTGAACCGTCTGCTGACGCTAGTCCGCTAAACGCTGAAGCACCATGCTCACTGCTGCCTCTCCATCGCCCATCGACAGTCCTGAGTCAAGCTATAGTCTGTAATGGTAAGTACCCACAATCCACTGCTGTTTTAAAATTTTTTCCATTTTTTTTTGTAATTCTCAGTCCTGTAGTTGCATTTTTTATTAAAAACTTGACTGTATTTTTAATTTTTTTTGAAACTTGTTTGTTTTTTTAATTTTTTTAGAAATTAGTTTTGACTGTGTATTAATTTTAGGCTGCGTTTTTTATTTTTTTTAAAACTTGACTGTGTTTAAAAAAAATGAAACTCGATTGTTTTTTTCATTTTTTTTGTAAATTTAAAATTTTTTAGTTTTCACTGTGTATTAATTTTATTTTTTTTCTTGTAAATTAAAAAAAAAAATTCAGTGTTCAACGTGTGTGCTGTAGCTTGTTGGTATTAGTTAGCCTGTGTAATGTTTTTTAAATTTTTTTATTTTCATTATAGGCTACAACCTACATTTTGATTTGTCATTCAACTTACAAAGTTACAACTATGAGTCAGAGTCAGACTTCTTTTGGGAACAGTGGCAATAGCTACAGTGGTAGTGAGCCACAAGATGCATAAGAAGAAGTTGAAAGCGATCATAGGGGGGCAAGAAACCAAAATAGGCATGGTGTAGATTCTGGAGGCTTGCCAAGAGAGCTGGAAAAATTTGCAAAGGGGACATTTAATCCTCTAAAACCACTTCTAATCTATGCAACCAGACTGCCGAAAAAGAATCCAAAAGTTGGTGGTGGCTCACGTGATTGGGTCTGCAATATTTGTGGGCATCACTTTGTTGGCAGCTATACCAAGGTGAAGCAACACATTTTGGCTATTACAGGTAAAGGAGTCAATATGTGTCCCTCAAAGACCCTGAATTCAACTCAAAGAGAGCAACTTTGGAGGCTAGAAAGGGCAACCACTGGAAAATGATTGTTTTCTAGCAGACATGTTGATCCATCCACAAATATTCCTCCATTCAGTGCTTCATCAAAAAAGACAGAGGTTTCTACTGGTGCATCTCGTTCATGTGCAATGGGTGGTACAATGTCTGGGATGTACAACATTCTAGATCGAGATGACACAGATGATGCAATTGGAAAATTTCTTTTTGCCAATGGAATTCCCTTCCATGTTGTTCGTTCTCCTTATTACAAGGAAATGGTCCAAGCAATTGCAAGAATAGGGCCTTCATATGTACCACCCAGAGAACATATTCTATGAACAACAATTTTAGATAGACAGGTGTCCAAAATTAATGTGCAAAAAGAGAGAATGAGACAAACATGGTTGAGGTTTGGTTGCTTTATTGTTATGGATGGATGGACTGACATCCAAAAACGCCCAATAATCAACATCATAGTGACATCTTCAGAAGGTCCATTCTTTCTTAAAGCTGTTGACTGTTCTGGAAAGCGCAAGGATACACCTTTCCAATTTGAGCTTCTTCGAGATGCTGCAGAGGATGTTGGGCCTGATAGTGTGGTGCAGGTTGTGACAGATGCAACAACAGTTTGTAGATCAACTGGGTTATTGATTCAAAATAGGTATCAACATATTTTTTGGACTCCTTGTTGTGTGCATGCACTCAATAATGCACTGAAGGACATTGACAAGATTCAGTGGATATCAGACTTGGTGACAACGACAAGAGATGTGCAGATGTTTATCTGCAACCACCACACCTCCTTGGCTATGTACAAGGCTCACACGAGGAGGGAATTCCTCAAGCCCACTAATACTATATATGCTAGCTATTTTCTCTTATTGGAGAGGATGCTAGAGGTACAAGCACCTTACAATCCTTGGTTGTGAGTTCAGAGTGGGGAAGGTGGTCAGAATCAAAGACAGACACAGGGAAGAAGGTCAGACTTCGGGTGTTGGACAATGATTGGTGGACATGTTGTTCATTTGGTGTCATTCTTGGGCCCTATTGTGGAGGTCATTCGCTACACTAATTCAGATGCTCCTAGTCTTGGAGAAATCTATGAGACCTTTGATAGCATGTTGGGTCATGTGAAGGTAGCCATTCAATAGAGGGAGCCCTCATTAGAGTTCTATACATCCCATATTCAACCTGTCATTCAGCGTAGGTGGGATCGCATGAACACACCTTTGCACATGGTAGCGTATGCATTAAACCTAAATTGGTATGTTGAGAGACTTGGGAGGGTGCCTCCTATTGATGATCCTGAGGTAAAGAATGGCTTCCTAGATGTAATTGCAAAGATGTACAATGAGGAGGAAGGGGAAAGATTTTGAAGACAATTTGTTCAGTTTGCATCTCTTAGTGGCCCCTTCAACACACGTGGTGCTCGGGCAGATCGCATAGATCTAGCCCAAGATGCCCCGATTGGTTGGTGGAGGATGCATGGGGATGGTGCTCCAGAGATCAAAGATCTATCTATGCATTTGTTGTCTCAAATTGCTAGTTCCTCTACAACAGAGAGGAATTGGTCCACATATAGCTTCATCCACTCTATCAAGAGGAACGACCTTACCTCTAAAAGAGTGGAGAAGTTAGTTGCTGTGCACAGTGCCCTATGTCTTGAGCATAGGAAGACACTTGAGTATTTGAAGTGACCAACAACAAGATGGGATGTTGATCCAGAGGATGATGCATAGGTAGATATGGAGGAGAGACTTGATGAGAGACAGATGGGGTTGGTTGGTGTGCCACTTAGCATGTTTGAGAATGTTAGTGATTCAGATTCAGATGGTGATATGGTTGATCCTGATTTATTCATGCAGCAACTGGATGCAGAGACTAGCGGGGCATTACCTTCAGGCTTGAGCAAAATTATGCTCGTTTATCTTTTGATATGTTGATGTTCTTATCTTATTCTGACTCTATAAAATTTTGACTCTTGTTGTATCATACTTGACTTTTATAATTTTATGTCAATATTCAATGTTCATAGTAGGAAGTGGAACATCAATATGGTTTAATCATAATGTATGATGTATGATTATAAATTAGAATTTTAAATATATATGATAATGATATTCATATCAATGATCATGCTTTGCAGCTTTCCTATTCAAACCCAATTGTCATAGTGGATTCAATTTATAAATTATATTTTATATTTATAAGTTTTTAAGACCTTGACGTCCTCCCATGTTTCCTAAAAATTGGTGGGTAGCTTTTGCATAGGCCGCTCCTACATATCCTCGCTCCCTTGCCCCCTCGTCTCGGAACCTTGGTGGAACATTGTGGTAAGGTGACCCATAAAGTTTAAATGCATGATAGTGTAGCAAGATGCACGGGCAACATGATAGCAATGATGGCATGGTACATCAATGTTACAATGACAACATGATAGCAGCAATGTTACAATGATGGCATGGTACAATAATGTAACAATGGGTCAACAACAAAGGCATGCTAACAATGAAACAACAATATGGTAAGCAAGGTGCAGTAAGCACATGGTAGCAAACATTGTGCAACAAGCACATGGGATAGTATAGAAAACATGGTGCAACTATGGCACATGATGGTACATGATGCAGTACAACGATGGGTATAGTCATGATTGATGAAGCATGATGAGATGCAACATAGTGATGATGGGTGTAGCATGGTGCAGCACAGTGAGGTGCAACATGATGATGAGGAGCAACACAATGATAGGCGCAGCATGGTGATGGAGTCACCTGGGAGAATCAGTTGAAGCAACATGTCTTCAACTGAGTTTAGCTACCTGATGTATCATCTACTTAGAGATGATCTATGCTCTTATTTGGATAAGTCAAAGGGTTGATTTTTGTTGTAAATGTACTATCTCTCTCTCTCTCTCTGCTGAACTATTGAGGAAACATATAAGAAGAATTGATCAAGGTTTTCCTCACATTGGGATTTGTCCCTGGCTAATGCGACATCTTGTGTCCTCTTGTCTTGGCTTGTCTTTTGCGATCTATGTTTATGTTCTATCTGCAATTTACTTTTAATGCTGATGTGATTGCTAATCTGGAAAAGATATTGAGCTAACTGTGAAAATTGAAATAAATTGCTCTAAGCATAGAACATACCTAAAATTAACAATGGCTCTTCTAGAGGGTTTGGTTAACCAAAAGAGGCTCAAAATAGGTCCCCAAATACACCCAATCAAGAAATTACACTTGGCTATAATAAACTAGCATGCATAATTAAAATTTTCAACAATCAACTAGTTTATAACAACAGTAAATATAGCCCTGAAAACCATGATAACAAAGTGAAAAATGAGGGTTAATGAAATGAGTAAACATTCCACAAGGGAATTGATTACAACTATTTTTAGTGGTTGGCAGCATATAATTGCAACTAAAACCCTAGATGTGTCGGCCCTAATATGTGGCCAAAAAATACACTTTGAATGACACATTTGCTTTTTAAATATTTTCCAAACAATACCTAACCCGAGGACAATAATATTTAATCTAAGTTGCATCATATGGGGAAACGAAAATGCATACCTTAAACGTGAACATGTGGAAACGTGACCCCCCAATATATATATATATATATATATATATATTATATATATATATATATATACTGAAGCTTTGAAAAGAAGCATTTACATTTTAAGTTTTAACATTATAATTTTATAATATAGATAAATTCATGAATCAATGAGCAAGTGCCAAGGCCCAAGGCCCAAGAAAATCATACTACAACAAATAGCTACATATCATCAAAATCATTGCCTATATTGGGATCCTCATCATCAATATCACCCTCTAAGCATTAAAATAAGATAGAAAAAACTTAACATGTCAAATCTATATTTTGCTTGAGTGATGGAGACACTTTTACTAAGGTGATGACAAAGGAGTTCAACAATCGATGCCACTAACATTAAGGTACATAGAGGGCTTGCTGCTTTTGATTAAATGCTAGTTCCATATCCTCGCACATGACAAAATCCACTGGAAACATTGCAATGCCCTCGATCTTGAAATCCTAAAAACTATTAATTCTGTGAGATTTGGAGTGGGATCTAAAATTTTACTTTCTCCATATGAAATCCAATGAGGTTGGAACCTCTCTCAAACATCCTAAGTCAATTAATGTTAATGTTAAAAAGTTAGGTAAAAGAAGTTTACTGTTGACCCTGCCGCCTACACCTACCTACAAGTCAGTGAGAAAAGCCTTCAACCCCACAAGGTGTGGTTGGTGGCAGTTAATTCAGAGAAGGGGCTGTCACACTAATCCAACTCTCTTCGTTTGAGCTATCTCCTAGGTTAGCTAAGGGGGGTGGTCCCTAATGAAAAATTAAGCTAAAAAAACAAAGATGCGAGTTTCTAGGAGAATTTTTTTTTAGAGTTAAATAGATTGTTTATCTAAGATCTATAAGCAAAACCTGATATGAGCAATAGTCATTAACACATGAGATAAGCATGAAACACATAAACAACCAATGCCTTCAAAGCATTGCTCTCTAAGAAATGAAAAATTTTTATTGTATTTTTTATTTGCTTAGAACGAAGTCAAATGCTTTCAAATGAAAGAAGAAAATATGCGATAATTTTTCAAAATAGAAAATAAGCAAAGGGCTCAGGAAACCCCCTCTTGAGTAAATCTTTTGATGTCTTATGAGATTGCTGGCTTGAACAACTTGTGGGACCTTTGATATCCTTGGAGGTGACTATTTCAACCGAAGAAGTCCTCACACTCCAATAGAGTTGGCAACCTATCCCTTGAAAACACAAAAATGCTTGCAAACCAATTGTTAGTGCGAAAGAGACTTGGCATATAGAGACCAAGTTGAGCTTGTCATTCAACCGAGAATAACAAGCTACAACAAGTGTACAAAATATACCAAGCCCAAAGGAGATTTGAGATAGCTGCAAATCTCTCCTCCCTAGACAATAATGCCCTCAGGCAAATGCACAAAGAAAAACAACTTGATAGCAAATGTAAGATCAAATGAATAATAACATCAAACGACACAGGTATACCTCATCAACCAAAGCATGCGCCACAAAAGAAGCCAGTAATCCCAAAGACTTTTATTTATTTATGTGAAAGATGAGTACAAAATCCGGCAGAGTCTCCGCCAGCCCAATAGCTCGTTCTATCCTGATACAATAAGAGCCCAAGGCTCCCATAAATAGAGAAATGGGAGGAGATCCCAATGCCAAGAGACAATGACAAGTGTAACAAGTGACAATCCCAATGTAAAACGAATTTGTACAAGTGGCTTAGAGGAATGTCCATGTGTCTCCAAACTGCTGTAGGATTGGTTGCCTTTAAACTGCTGTAGGTGCTGCGTGTATTGGCTGCCTTTGTAAACTGCTGGGACTGCCTTTAGACTGCTGTTGCTGCCCACGTTAAACTGCTGTGTATGAGATGCCAACGTAACTGCTGATTGACTTGCGTTAAACTGCTGTTGCTGCCCACGTTAACTGCTGCCCACGTGAACATGCTACCCAAATCTGCGTATTTTAATTGGCTGAGTGATATGCTGAGTGGGCACGTGTGATTTGGCAGCCACTAAACCGCTGTGTTGACTTGCTGACCACGTGCGTAAACTGCTGGCTGAGCTGCGTACGGACTTTGATTTTTGGCATGAGTAATACGTATACCATGGAGGGGTGAGGTGGGTCCATACCCCACTCACTTTACTTTATACTTTCAACCTTATAATATTCGATTTTGAGTTAAATCTGATCATTGAACTTTAGCCATACGTATGAACTCAACGTGGGCCTAGTTTGACTTTGACTTGACTTGTGATTGAGCTAGCGCCCTTTTGGTGGGCCCCATGTAACTGCCACGTCACTTTTGACTTTCCACATAATTTCCATGTCAAAATTTGACTTATTTTGACTTTGGAAAAATTTATAAATTTTTCAAATTATTCATTTTTTGAATTTCTTCTTCATTTTTGCTACTGTCACTTGAAAAATCGGCTTTTGAGGGACTCTGAGTCACTTTTTGACCCCCAAAGTAGGCTCTAGGAGAATGCTGGGCCTCTGAGGATGAATTTCGAGTGGTCATACGCCCCAGACATTTCCTAAGGCCACTTATTTATGCCTTTACATAAAAAAATAATTAAAAAATCCCGTTTTGCGGGAAATTTTTAACTATTAAAAAATCCTACTTAGACCTAGCCAAATTCCACGAAACTTTATGTGTGATCTAGTATGGTAATATACATCGACCCTAGACACTAAGATGTGTCAGGGGCTCAATATTCAAACCGTCACCTC
>APFE031366419.1:0-13018 GCA_000404065.3 Pinus taeda
CACTTTTTATGCTCTTAACCTGCAAGACGATACCAGAATACCAAATATTCGAAGAAATATACCCAGAACATAGAATAAGAGCAATAACAACAAGTATTTTATTATTCAGAAAGTAAAGTTCACTTGCCTCTTCGAGGGGGCAACCTCCCATAGAGCTGAGCTCGATTACAAAATAAGATACGATGCTCCTCACATGGAGTCTCTATCCTTTATGTAGGATTCATACATGCAATACCATGGGGCAATACCATGGTTCTTATTAATACCATCTATCTAACACCATGGCCCATTTGCAATTAACTGTGGTCCTATCATTAGATGCGGGTTAACCACTTACAATTTTTAATATGGCCTTTATTGACTCTTTACCTAACTATAACTATGACTCGATCCTATTACATAAATAAGGGGGTTAGGGTGGGACCCTAACATCATTCAAGATGAATTGTTTTTTCAATATTCACTGGTAGAATGGTTCTAGATTAAGCACTCAAATGCTAACCTGGTACCATTGGAAGATTGACTTCACCTGATGGATATCAATTTTGTCCATATGTAAGAACTTTTACATAAATAAGCTCAGGTGTTGAGCATTTCGTTTCTAGTTGCAATTCTTCAGTTTAATCATTATGTGAAGAATAAGGGTGACTTTCCCATTTGGAAACTGGTTTGCAGAGGTGTCAGACTTCAAGATTGTCAGGTTTCAGCTGTCAGATTTCAAGGTTTTCACAGTTTTGGACTCCATGCCCAACTAAGCCTACTGATCTACGATTCTCAATATTTTGTTATCAGAACACAAGCATCTAATCACTGCATATATTGGTGTGGGTCCACTATACAAATTCTCACACAGTTAAGCTTGGTGAAGCAATATATGACTCCATGCCCGATGGATAAGGCACTAATCTATGGTTCTTAGTGCTTTTGTGGGAAAAGCACTATCCTCAATTGGAGCTAGATGTTGTAGCTTATATTGTGTTTAAGCTTGTTTATCACTTTATTCACAATGTGTGGTTTAAAAATCATTGCAAGGGTTCAACCTTAATGAAGCTATCTTATTTTCTTTACATCCGCAGAGTCTAAGGGAAATGAAGTATTTTTTTTATTATACATTGAAACTGCAAAAGAAAGAATTGTAGAAGAATCAGCCCCGGAGTAGCCAAAGGTACTATACAGCAAAACAAGTCATTATATAAACGGTTATATGGAGCTAGACCCAATATATATATATATGTGTGTGTGTGTGTGTGTGGATATATATTAATATAAATATATAAATATAATATATAATATAAGTGCAAATCGACACGAGAAAAAAATAAAGAAAATATCAGATTTAAAAAGGAAACAGAGTTAAAGTGTTAACACCGGACCTGAAATACTAGAAGCAGTTTTATAAAGCTTGGCAGGTCCGCAATGATATGTATGATTGGTTCCGCTGACAACGTTGATTACAATTTGTGATCGCGGGCCAGAATCGAAATATATGATATATATATATATTATATTTAAAATCCTGACGAGTCCATAAAGCGCTGAATGCATATGTATTGGTTCATTCATCTATTTCCGATTGTGATTCGCGATAGCTGGACCTGAAAGGTATATACATTGTGGTTTTAAGTCTTGTCGGGTTCGCCACACCACTGAGATATTTATGTTGGGTCCCTTCGATTATGACATATGATGGCCGGACCTGATATGATATACAATGTATTTAATAACTTCGACAGGTCCATAAAGCGCCTTACGTATATGTTAACAATGTTGATTGTGATTTGCGATTGGGTTACGGACCCAATATTATATATACGATATTTTATACTTTCGGTGGGTCCGCTATATCGTAGTTTGTTAAGGTTTTTGGGTTAATACCCCAATTGAAAGCGCCGATTGAGATTGCGATAAAGGTATCCTCGATAGTTGTGCGGAGCTCGTATTGAAAGCAGAAAAAGCATGTTTTATGGCATATTTCTATTATAAAAGAGATATAGTAGAAATAGTGCAAATATGAAGGATTTATTTGTAAGTCCAACATTATGTTGATATAACAATGAAAAGCGTCGATTGCGATATGCGATGGGATTTAGGATCTGATGGATTTATGAAACAACTTTAATTCTTTTTTAGTTTCATGGTAAACTAAAGGTTTGCGTTATTTTCGTTATATAAAGGGAAAATCAGTGTTAAAGCCAGATTTGAAGAAAAGGGTAGTTGGTCAAATTTCTTGGTGTTTTGGCCAATTGAAATGCGCCCAACACATGTGTAAGCCCAGGTTATGCACAAGTAAAACACAGTTTATTATGATTAAAGCGGATTAATTATTATTAGGGCACATGTAGAGGAATCTGACAGTAGATTAACAAAGCCGAAAGGCCAGTAGTTATTGTCATTGTTGAGTTGTTTTCTGTTATTTTATGTTCTTTGGGATGTCTTTACCCTCTGTGTAATATTTTTTAATAATTCTTACTTCAGATAGTTAGAGAAGTAGTTTTAGTAGTTTGACAGCTTTAGAGATTAGCAACTGTTTCAAAAATGTATAAAATGAGGAAAATTTAGAGAGAAAGGGTTGGTGGTTCGAATTTTGGAGGACCCTGAGACTAGGCCATTGTATTCCTGATATAATTGTTGATTAATGAAAGAATCAGAAGTTTCCATGAATTGTTGGGTATAATTTTGTAACCCTCTCTGTTATGTGTCATCTTACATTTTCTTCCTTCAAGTATAGTAATGAAGCTACAGGTCTTTAATTGTTTATGTAGATAAAGTTCAAATTCTGTAAAAGAGCACTCATATACTTGAAGTTTCCACCTTCCTTTCTAAGTTATAGATAATAGTTTATGTCAAAGACCAACATATTATCTTTAACTTCTCCAAGAGTCACAGATAGTAGTTTCCGTGTTAAACAACATATTTTCTATGATTCAATTCTCAGTTTCATAATTCTTCTAAGTTACAGACAATAGTTTATGTGAAAGACAAGCATATTATCATTAACTTCTCCTCCAAGCATTCTTCATTCATCATTTATATCTAGAAATAAATGGCATTCTGATATGTTCTAGTCATACATGTATTAAGGGTTAAAGACCAAGTTCTCCAGGTCCTTCATTTGAGGACACAACAAATAATAAAGTGACAAAGAAGTGACGGTAAATAATATTTATTAATGTCTTAAGAACAATTTCTCTACAGCCAGGAAATTGGTTTCTTAAGGAACAACATAGCCCACAAATTATAAAGAAGCTAGTCAATCTCATGAGTGGAGGACTGCAATGAATGAAGAATTTGAATCTATAATAAAAAATAATAATTGGGAACTGGATATATTGCCTGATGGAAAAATACCCATAGGTTGTATGTGGCTTTATAAACCTAAATTTAATGCAGATGGGAGTATAAAAAAGTTTAAAGTTAGATTGGTAGGAAAGGGTTATTCACAAAAAGAGGGAAGTGACTATGACGAAACCTTTGCTTTGGTAACCAAATTGAATACTATTAGAATGTTAATTGTTGTAGCTACAAAATATTAGTGGAAGCTACACTAGTTAGATGTTAAGTCTGCATTTTTAAATGGTGATTTAAAGGAAGAGGTTTATTTAATGCATCCTAAAGGGTTTGTTAAACAAGGGAATGAGCATTTAGTTTGTAGATTGAAAAAATCTCTTTATGGTTTAAAATAGACACCCAGGTCTTGGTACGAGAAGATTGACTCATTTTCCTTACAACATGGTTTTCATAGGAGCAAGAATGATCCAAATCTATATACCATGTATGATGAACATCCGCATATAATTTTGATTTCCTTATATGTGGATGACATGATTATAACAAGTAATGCAGATGCATTAATCAAAGACATCAAATTGCATATGTCAAACATTTTTGAGATGAAATACCTCTGAAATCTACATTATCGTCTAGGTTTGGGAGTGTGGAGAGACACAGGGAAACTTTCCTTACTCAAGCGAAGTATGTTAGAGGGTTGCTCAAAAAGTTCAGAGTAGAACAGTGTAAGACAACATCGGTACCTTTGCAATAGAACCTGAAATTATGCAGAGATGATGGCTCTAAGGAGGTGGAAGCTACTTTGTATAGGTAGCTAGTTGGTAGTTTGATATTTATGACTACAACTAGATCAGACTTAGCATACTCTGTTAGTGTGTTGAGCTAGTTTATGTCTAAACCCCTTTAATGTCATTGGGTTG
Source organism: Pinus taeda (assembly GCA_000404065.3). Taxonomy (NCBI): domain Eukaryota; kingdom Viridiplantae; phylum Streptophyta; class Pinopsida; order Pinales; family Pinaceae; genus Pinus; species Pinus taeda. Next base: position 4,209 of record APFE031366419.1, read on the forward strand.
CAACAAAAAGTGTATTGAGGTATCTTCATGGTACTAGTGATTATGGCATTTTATACACCGATACATCTGATGTTACTTCAGCAGGATTTTCAAACTCTGATTGGGAAGGTAACCTAGATGATCGACGATCTATCACGGGTTACACATTCAATATTAGATATGGGGTAATAGCATGGAGCAACAAAAGCAGAACACTGTGTCTTTATCTTCAATTGAATTTGAGTACCAAGCAGTATGCGCAATGACATGTGAAGCTATCTAGTTGAGGAGGTTTCTCCATGATGTAGGAGAAGAGCAGAAAGAAGCGACCATCATCAAATTTGACAACTAGAGTTCCATTAAGCTGACGAACAACCCAATGTTTCATAAGAACACGAAACACATAGATACTTAATTTCACTTTGTAAGAGAAAAATTCCAGTCAAAATAATTTTTTATTGAATACTGTAAAACATGTGACAGTATGGCTGATATTTTTACAAAGCCTCTTTGGAAAGTGAAGTTTTAATTGTTTAGGGGGATGTTAGGACTTCAGGATAACCTTTCTCCACTAAGGGGGAGAGTTGAAAATAATTAATATTGTATTGTATTAATGGAGAAATGGTTACATGGTTGTAATGTAACTCCTTAAGTTAGGATTAGTTCCTAGGTTGTAGGAGTTTGTTCTCACCTCCCTATTCTATTGAGATGTATTTATTGTCTCGTCTTTGATTAATTGAAGATGAGAGTGTACGCTCTAGTTTGTGTAGTCTCCAGGTGCAGCTTTCTCACCTGTGAGCTGCTTGTTAATTCAATTCATGTTTTTCTTTCTAGTTTTATAACAATAATATGCAATTATGGAGATTGCAATATCCCTTTTAAAAAAGTATTAGTGGTTTTGTAATCAATTTGTTTACATATGTAAATCAGACTTTTCCAACATGCTTCTATGAATAACCAATCAAAAATTTCTTATTATCAATGTTGAATTATAAATAACCAAATACCTCAATTTACCAACCAGTAAAATCTATATTAACTCGATTTTAAACTTTAACACTAACTAGAATTAAATATTTTTAATTTAATTTAATTACATTTAAACTAAACCACACACAATAACTACAATTTAACCTTTATTATTATTGTTTTAATGACGAATTTTAAATATTAGCACAGTCAAAATACTAATTTCAATCAATTTCCCCAACAACATTTTGAAAATATATCAATTTCCAAAACAACATTTTGAAAATATATTGATTAATGCACATGAATTTTTATTCTTACAATATATTTGAAATGAAAATTTCAAAAATGAAAATTAGTTAAATAAAATATTAATCATTAATCTTTCAAATTTTTAGATGGTATAAAAAGTTTTTGTCCATTTGATTATCACTAGGACCACGTCTTATCATCATATCATCTACATTATAGGAACATCACACTTAACTTTATATATAAAGTTAGAAAGTTTCTTATAATATAAAATGTTTTACGTTTTACAAAACTAAAATTAAAATTTTAAGTTTTCTATATTTTTTTATCAGGTTTTATGAAAATTATTATAAGTGTAAATTTTAAAAATTTAAATGTTGCAAAAATGTTTTTAAATTTATTTATAGCATTTAAAATTTATTAAAATAAAAAAATATATAAAGTATAGAAAATATAACAAAAAATATTTATCATCAAATTATCTATTGAATTTAATAATTGTTTTGGGTGAAAACAAAAAATGAATGATACTAGCATTCTAATATATAATATTTTTTATTAAAATTTGATGAAATTATTTTTGGTTAAATCATATATAGATATATAATGTGTTTTTGATTATATAAATAGATTCACTACTTTAAAAAACCTTTAAATCATTTTTACTATGGAAAATTCATAACTGAAATTTATAATTTCAACAAATCTCTATCAAATTAAAAAAAAAAAAAAAAAATCCAAAACATAAAATAAAATTTTTATATTTTTATTACTTTTATTTATTACCTTACACAAACCAAGGCAAGTCATACACTCTAAGTAACAATGAAAATGCCCCAATATTGACCAGAGTACTACTAGCCAATTAGATTTTTCACCTTATTATCTGGATTAAGGAAAAATAAAAACCCCAATTAAGAAAGTGACTAAAAATATCACATTTATAACTAATCTGATTCCAACAAAGGCATACTGATTTAGTCAACGCTTAGCTGCTTGATAGCTCATTTAGATGGAAGTGGTTGAATATTTTAAGAAAATAGGTATCTTAATGCCTGGAATGTTGGAGGGTTGAGTAGCATAGGAGAAGGTGGGGACTCAACCACTTTGCATGGTACTTTGGAAGAAGTAACACAATTTAAGGAACTAAAGGCCAAGTACGAAAATCATTTTCTTACAATTTCGATTATTCAAGGCTACACTCACTGATCCTGGATTCAATTATGGGGCCTCTCAAGACTAAGGAGTTTAGGAAAACTCACAGTTGAGATTTTAAAGTTGCTTCAATTGGGCCTCATGGTGTGGATGGTGGTATTCAACAAGTTTCCCATCTCACTTATTCTCCACGAGGGAGGAGTGTAGGGAATACAACGATTTTTCATTCTAGTAATGATCTAGGTGGCTTTGGAAAAGTTAAAAAATCAATGTCACTGGATTGAAGTGGAACCAAGGTCAAATCGAATATTTCGATGCAAGCTTTCCAATGACGTGAATGACACTCCAATCTGAATTTGTATGTGAAAGTTATGTTCGATCAACGTTTTGGTCAAACTAGACCCATTAACAGCCACTAACGAGGCAACAATTTGGCATTTACCGGCACACGGATTTCGGCTGCCAGAACGGGAAAATTTGTCACCTCCTTAAATTGCCCGATAAAACCAAAAATCCAGTCAATTTTTTTTTAATAAATTGTTTATATTAAAAAAAAAAAAAAAAGAGGTGTGGCCACAACCCCTGCCACCCCACCAATATATAATATATCAAATATGGTTGGCGGGAGGTCAAACCCGCAACCCAAAACACCATATCCATATATATATATAAAATATATATATTATATATATATATATATATGGGCCAATGGCTTGTCATTTAAATGGTCGTGACATCTACTATATGCGTGGGGTCAACGGGACTTGAACTAGCATCAATCAGTGGCCGGCCTGCCCCACGCGAGGCCTCCATAACACACCAAGCAAAAAATGTTACAACTGCCCAAAAAATTTAATGCGTCATATTTAAAATTACTGTCATCAAATAATGGGGGAGACCTGCAGGTTTGACCTAAGGACCTCCACCCCTCAATTTTACCCACCAACGGTTACACCAAGTGGTAGGACTTGGTAAAGTTTGCGAACTTCAAAATATTTAAACCCTGCATATTTTGTCATTTGCCAAGAAAAAAAAGGCCGAACTGAACAATGAGCGTGTCCACTGTGGGAACCATGACTAGGGTAGAACTTGTTGACACAAATTTCGAGATAGATTCTCAGGGAATATTTGTGGGAATATTGTTTTATGCTCAAGGAATCTTTAGATTGCCTTGGAGGCTGATTTTTTACACAAACATAATGATACCGAATTTATAGCCATTTTTCTCATAATTTCGCAAGGAACACGATGGGATGATCAGTTTCCTCAGCTCAACAACAAAATTTATGGCAATGAGTAGTAAGGAATTTTTGAGATTCCCAAGGGCCTATATTTTGACAGTGTTAGAAAGGGTTTGAGTTTACAATCATTCAAAATGATTTCACACCATAAATTCAATGGTGTAGTCCATTTCGTCAACAGAGATGTGCATTTTTAGGCCATCCCCAGAAGTTGAGGTATATGATGCAGTGATGCCATGTCTTTATTTTGATTTGTTGAGATGATGATTTCGCTGTTGAGATCCTTGTTACCATTATGTTGAAGGATACTTGTAAGCCACATCATGTGAGAATTTATTATCTTGTCATGCTCAAGGAGGGCCCATATGAGTGAGAGTTCCTATAGGAGAATGTCTCGTGGAGAGACATGATACTCTAGTTGAGGGAGTTTATCCTTGTAATGACAAAGAATGTACCATGTACTCATCATCATCTTGCAACATTTAATGAAATGACCTCCCCACTCTTGACATCGAGCCCGGAGATGTAACCACAATGGGTGAACTTCGTTATCAATGTGTGTACGTGTTTTGATTTGATGTTTTTCATTGTGTTTCCTCTTATTTAAAGTATGCACATGTGGTTTTTCATACTCTTTCACATGCAATGATCCTAACATCACAGAAGTAAAAGATCTTGGTTAATTCTGGTAATTGAGAGATCTAGATCAAGTTTGTTATCAGAGCAATCTTGTTGCTAATGTGAATTGCAAATGTGAAGGATTGAACATGCAGTGAGAAAGAAAATGGAGGATTATAGAGACATCTATGATGCGTTCTATAGGATGGCCAACATGGTTGATCTAATGTATGCAATTATGAGGAGAAAATGGCAAGAGAGGAACATGAGGAAGAAATAACAAAGGACAATGCTCCATCTTCATCTTCTAGTGATTGTTCATCTTCTTCATTATCTTTTGATCATTTAGATCTGGAGATTAATCAGAGACTTCAAGCAGATAATGTTGAATTGAGGAGACTTGTACAAGAAGAAAAAAAGGAGAAGCGGAGATTGCAACTTCAGCTACGAGCCACGAAAGAGGCCTTGGAAACGTTGAAGTCCAATGAAGATATTGTAGCTCAGTCTAGCACAGCTAAAATTTCAAAAATCTTCAAGAAAATTCCAACACGAGATTAAAATTGGAAAATTTGATGGTTCCTAATAATATTTTCTAAAAGCTCTACAAAGGGAAGACATTCTTGTTTTTATGAAAATTGATAAGAATGATGAAATACCTCCTATTTCCATTTATAATATTTGGAAAGGGGAACAAATTTATGGAAGCTATTTAATATCAGCTCCCAGTTATTGTTTTCCCTGGTGTAACTCTTATAGGTTCTACTCTTGTCTCACTCATTCAAGATTATATTATGCATCTATCTCAGGCAAACATCCCTGCAACGTATCTCAGTGGAAATATGGAGTGGTTGGAACAACAACAAAATCTAAATGAGCTTGGTCCAAATTGTTGTAAATTTAAGATGCTATATGTGATGTTAGAGAAGATTGCAAGAAGTGATAATTTTCTAAGACATCTTGAAAGATTGCATCGAAGGGATTTTCTCACTTGAATTTTAATTGACAAATTAGGAGGAAACCCAGTTAAATTTGGTGGACCTCCAAATAAAGTTAACAGTGCCTCTACATTTGGCAGAACCGCCAAATATGGCAGAACTCTACCAACTTTCGGGATAGTTGGGTGGCCCTATTAGTGGGTGCCACATGGTAACCCGAAAGTGGCTAATAAAGCATGGGTTCCACACTAGAAAATGATTATGATATGGGATTTAAATTTTAAAAAATGTATATAATAAAAGAAGGGTTGGTGGGTGGTCAAACCCCACCTACCTTATTTCATTATATATATATATATATTGCAGTATATGTAAAGGTTGGTGGGCTTCCAACCCCACCAAACTGATGATTAGTTGCAAATAGACATCCAAAATGGGAGCGGTGGGTTTCGGCCCCCATTCACTCCATAACCAATTTCCAAACATGAACCCTCAAACCAGACCGTCCAGTTAGCTGGCTTTGAAGACTCTACCACCTAGTTATTATAAAAGTCATGTTTAATGTGCGACCGGGCAGAGGATAGGAGAGGAGGGTGACAGAGGTGGCACAAAAACCAAGGCTGAAGGAACTAGAACAGTCCAAAACCATGCATGGTGGAATAGTGATAGGGTGGAACCATGAGCGTGCATGGAGTACGAGACTATAATATCTTGGAGGTGAATCTACAAGGAATCTAGAAGATTCACTAGAGGGCCAAATTTGACAATGTTAGAATGGGGTCGAGTTTATACTCATTCTTCATTATTTTTACAAGTATCACAATGGTGCAATCCATTTTGGCATTTTTGCATCCCATTTTTCAGGTCATCCTTAGAATTGAAGATATAAGATGCATTTTTTCATGTATTTTCCTTTCATTTTCCAAAGAGATGAATGTATGTTATAGGTGATATTTGTATGCTACAAGAAGGCAACAAGATTTGAATTATTGTAGGGAATCCATCCTCTTAGACTTTTCACGCAAGCCAAGGTGGTACAATGTTGAGAAAAGGCCATGTTGACACTTTTTCCAAAAGTAATCATGTTTATAGTCACTAGTCTTAGAATTGCAAGATGATTATTATAGTGATGATTATCATTTGAATCTAACCAAAAACTTCAAGAGGACCTATTGCCACTTATGTGAGCGTGTCCATTTTATGCCACTTTTGTGACAAGTCATTTTTTTGTCTCATCAAAGGAGAATCGTTCTCTGTGAGTGAGAGTTCTTTGTAGGAGAACATTTCTTTGTAGGAGAGACACTACCACCTAAGATGAGAGTTCCATGCTTGTGTTGATAGAGAGTTTTTCCATCTACTCAGATGCTTTTTTCAAATATTAATAAATATGCCTCCCCCACTATTGAAGCAAGGCCTAGATACGTAGTCCACACTAGATGAACTTCATTATCACATCTTGTGTTATGTTTGCTTCTTGTTTATGTTGATAGATTGGTGAAAAAATTGTTCAATGTATGTTATTTCTCATGTTCACATGAAAATATTGTCAGTTAAAAGTCCTACAATGAATATTTTTGTTTAAGTAAATACCAACAATTTTTTTTGGATCAAACAAGAATTTTATTTTTCAAGGCTCCTAGGTTCTTCTCACTTATATGGTCCAATCTTTAATTCCATAAAATTGTCTTATCTGTAGGAAATTTTCTATCTAAAGCACATGCTCCTTTGATTACTAAGAAAGCATGGACCTTGGGAGTTGATTCAACTCTCCTCTTTTATGTTAGTTTTTTTGATGAAAGTGCAATTCTATAGATATATTCATTGTAGGAATTGAAGAACTATTATAGTAAATGAGGCATGCATTAAGCTGAAATAGAGAGCCCTCGTAATGACCCTTAGCAAGGACCATATTACACCATCCATTAGAAAAAATATCATGCACATCCACATCATTAAGTGCATTTACTAAACATAAGTTTCATGTTGAACCTAAAATGTGCATAAATCTATTGATCCCCTTCACTCTTACTTTAGATTTGATCCAGAGTCCATCACAACCAATAATAATAAGATGAGAATAATTACTAAGGTATACCTTTCCACTATCATATTTCTCCTACAATAGAAACAACTCTTGATGGGTAGCCATGTGGTTGGAAGGTCTATAATATATCAACCCTACATTCTGACATGCAGGGGTACCTAAGTCCACAACAAAGGCAACTCCACCATTCTCCTAAGAATTTTTTTGATCCATTATCAAATTCATATTCTTTTTCTTTCTTTCTCCATTTTTCTCTTCCTTGTAGTCTCTTATGTAATATTGACCTTGCCACAATTCCAACATCTTGCCTTGGAATTTCTAGGAGACTTAGATCCCCCACAAGATTTATATCTTCCCTTCTCCCTTTTATTTCCCTTTCCTTTCATCTTCCTTGAACAACAAGGGCATCCATGGAGGATTCAAAATCCTTCCACCTCATCTCCCGTGAAATTATTTATATGTGATGCTTCCAACAACCATTTCCAAGTTGTCCCATGTATTTAACAAAGAAAATAGGAGGGTCAAGCAATGATCCTTCTTATTAATCTTGAGTTCAATTAAGTTAAACTAGGTCACACCAATATTAAACCCAATCTATTACTTGACTATTGAATTACCATCACCCATTCTCATGGCATATAAGAAGGATGATGGTGATTGTTGACTATGAATTTTGCATAGTACATGTCCCCCAACTTCTTTCAAATTTTCACTAGAATGTATTCTCAACATTAAATCAACCAAAAAAAGATTGATAACGCTCCTTTCCTTTTTTTCAATGGTTCCTATTGTTAGTTTTTCATAATAAAGAATGTCCTCCATCACAAATATTCCATTAAATATTTCATTTTTCAAAAAACAATATTTCTTCTATACAAGCTCTCTCTCATTCAAACCATAGAAAAAAACCAAAAAATACCCAAAAATGAGATGATAAGCTGATACCAAATAAAAAAATAAAATTACAAAATATATGTCCTGGAAAAAAATGCAAAAAAATATAAACAAGTAATTATGTAAAAACAAATGTGACAAAAACATACCACCTTTAAATACTCATTTTCTAAAAAAAGCCATTTAAAATTATCAATATATTATTTTACAAACATTACAATACATTTAAAAATATTTTATTAAAATTTAACAAAGTTTTTATTTTATATAAAAATTTCAATACATTTCATAAGTTCGTACCGTATTACCGATCAAAATACTCAAAATATATACAGTGGTAATATAAGCATCCATTTCCATTTTAATATTATAAAAATTTCCATCCACGAATCACTACGTGTTAATTTTCATCACATTCATTAAAAATGGATAAAAGTAACACATGACATGCTCTCCCAATCATGCATGTATTGCCTACAAGGTAGGCTACCATTCATTATAACTTAAAAGAAAACATAAATACATGTTATATGACATTAATATCAACACAATTCAATAAAAATAAAATGACATTTTTATTCGATCGGCATATTCATTAAGTGGAATAATATTTTAAATTTTTTTTTTTTTATAGTATGCAAAAATCAAAGATTAATTTATTTCTAAAGCATTTTTTTTAATTAAATTTATAAATAAACAAATTACATATAAACAAGTGCCATA
>APFE031366422.1:0-48893 GCA_000404065.3 Pinus taeda
CATCCTTTCATTGGCCATCGCTTGAGCTCTAGTTGCTACCATACACCGACCAAATGAAAAATTGGGACCGCCAAAAAATTTTCACAATTAATTGAATGGTACCACCATGCTCAGCTCGTCGCTCTGATTTTAATGGGCTATATCACCAATAAGCGTCCCGGAATATCTCAGACTTTTTTTTTTTTTTTTACTCCTAACGGAGTTTTACTCCTTGATCAATACTGCAGTCGCCAAATCCTCAAAATTTCAATGTAGCCAAAAGCCCTGCGACAATTATACCCTGGTATAGGAACCCTGCACAACGCTTCTGGTCTGGTGGATCTGAGAGATCTGAATGGCTGCTCGGGTAGCGCTGGACGGCTAAACTGACTGCTTCTGCAGATCTGATGAATCTAATAGATCGGAACTGGCTGTTTGGGACCGATGTCTGCTGTTGTTGCACTCCTTTGCTCAAGCGGATCTGGAAGAGATGCTGATTAAAAAAGGAACTAGGGTCTTGAGGAGTGTCAGGTGCTACAGATCACAATATACATTTGGGTCTGGCAGTAGTAATCGGCCCAATGTTTCAGGGCTCTAACTAAGGAGGGTCGACCCTTAGCCGTACCACCCGACTACCCTATCGTACGGGCAAGTAATCTCTCCGAGTGTTGTTCTCGGTGTACTATAGCCGCAAGACGGTCGTTGGTTTATCTATGGCGAGGTTTTCAGGGAGCCTATGGGGCTTCCGATATACCCAGAGGGTACGTGGAAGACAGTCCGTGCGCGGTTCTGTCTAATGCGCTACTACTCGAAGGGGTACCCACAGGGGTTACAAGGGAGTCCAACAAACGTGACCACCTCTTGTATTTCCTGCATGCATGCCTCCCCAAATCCGCAGATTTATGCGCTCAACGACAGATCCCGTGGTTTAAAGACGCCGGAACACATCTCGATCCAAAAAAAAATTTGCTACTAAATGGAGATCCCACCGGCCCTGGAAAGAGCTCTGATACCACTTTTTATACTTCTTAACCTGCAAAAGATACCCAAATACAGAATATGCGAAGAAAAGAGACCGAGAACGCAGAATGGGAATGACTTTATTATTCAGAGAGTAATGTTCACTTGCCTCTTCGAGGGGGCAACCTCCAATAGAGCAGAGCTCGATTACAAAAATAAGACACGATGCTCCTCGCAGGGAGTTACTATCCTTTATATATGACTCCTACGAGTAATACCACGGGTCAATACCGCTTATTACTAATACCATCTATCTAATACTACGGCCCATCTGCAACTAACTGTGGTTCCTTTATTAATTTCTGATTAACCACTTACAATTATTAATATGGGCTTTATTGACTCTTAACTATGACGTGGTCCCATTACATAGATAAGGGGGTTAGGGTGGGACCCTAACATCTGGGCCCTCATTAACTAGTTCGCTGCACTCTGCCAGATTTACCTTCAGAAGTTGGCTCAATAGATTGCTTATCTTGGCCTTAGTTATGGTCATCTTCTCTGAGGAAGATGACGACCCAGACAGCTCTGCCCCTACATCCATGGAGGACTCGTAGTCTCAGAGCAGAGGAGCAGAAGAGATTATTAAGGACACCACTGAAATGCAGGATGAGGATGGGAAAGCAGAGATAAGCACCCAACGAAGCTCTCCTCAGGAAAATAGACCTCAGAACGAGCCAGTAAAGAGTTTTGAAAATTTACTGTATCTCAAGTTACCCCCGGGGGCTAATCCGATGGAGGTGGAAGAAGGGGTGGAGGTCACTTGGGAGCGCGCCCCAGATCCAGTCAACGACAATGTAAATGCTGAAGCCAAGTAAGTGCCAGTTCATCAGGGTGCAGACACGGGTTAACAATTCAGTTTTGATTTTCCAGGATTCGCGGTCAATCTCAGAGCCTCAATACAGAACAACTCCAGATGTAGCAGTTTATTGGTAGAATTTTGGTTCGGACCCTCTTTCCATGTCACCATGCTTTGTCCACTCAACAGTTGTGCTAATTTTGAGTCCAGTCAAAGAGATTTATGTTATTGGTCATGACCATAATTTTTTTAATCAGTCAGTTTAGTAATCTTGGTAAAAGCTGCAATTTTTGTAATAGCCTTTTGATAGAGGGATGGCCATTGCTCCCTCAGAGGTTCAACCCTCTTTGTACATACATTTTTTCCTTTTTAATATAAATAGCTCAGTCTTTACTCAGAAAAGAAAAAAAAAAAAGCTTCTAAATCTTGTTCTCCTCCATAGGACTTTGAATTTCCTTGGGCTCGGCCGTCCCAGGAGTCTTAGAGCCCTTTTTTATCATTTTTTTTATTCTTTTCACTTCTTATTCACATGCATCTCTTGTTCTTGTTTCTTTCTATTTCTTCATTTAGTATTAATGATTTCTTGTTGTAGAATTGGGTTAAATTGTTAATGTAAGTTCTTTCACAAAGTAACAAGAATCATTTAATCCTTGTAAAATATTTGGAAATGCATAGCAATCATTGATCTGCTTGGATTAGTTTTCTTATTTCCAAATATACATTTTTGGAAATCCTTTGTGGCAAAGTACAATAAATTTTTTCTATTTTTTAGAGCATGCTAACGAGCTTCGATCAAGTTGGTTCCACTTTCATTAGATAAAAAAATATATATTTAATAAAAAAAAATCACCCCATTTCATTTTCACTTGATTAGGTTAGGCATTTGATAGATTTATTAGCTCACTATTTCTTAAATTTCTAGATTTTAGACTAGTAACTTTCCGTTATTTAAAAATTATTTCCCATGTATAGATGAATTTGTGGATAGATGTAGAAAACAATGTATGTTGTTTTAGGAGCTTCTAAATCTCAGGGAGACCTCATCTCCTTCACCTCATCAAAAACTCATCCACCCATGTTGCCAAAATCCACTAAAATCTCAATCCGAATTCTTGTTTTATAAGCAACAATTTCCATTTCCATTTAGAAAATCCATCCATCTTGAAGCCCTTGCTTTAGTTCTGGGTAGTTTCAATCACCTCCATTCCTTATTCTTCCATTACCCATCCTTCCCAAGCTCCATTCCACCTTCTATATCTCTTCTTAATCTTTCAGCCTGTTCTTGTAATAAAACAGGGGATCCTGTAGGAACTTGTACACCCTGTCGGAAATCTTGTAGCGAATTGTTTTTAGCCCAAATTGAGAAAAATCACCATTGAAGCTAGGATTAGGCCTCCACTTGAAGTCCACGCCATGAAAACCATTCTACCCCTCTTCCTCCACACCTATCTCCCTTGACAAAGAACAAGGAAAGACTAGCATTTGCATTTATGAAATGAAAAGATAAAAAAATAATTTTTTCTTTTTTAATTTCTTAAATAGCACATGCATGCAACAATTAATAATCCCTATATCATATTCCATGCCCAGTTAGTTTAAATCATCACATGTGATAAATAGGGTTGAGTTAGGTTTCTTTTACATTTAGTTCACGATCTTTATGGAATTAGAATATGTTTCTTTCCTTGTACTTTATTTCTTGCAATAGGCTAGGGTTTCCATTTTGAGAAAATCATTTTCTGTAATTAATTTAGGATTTGGTTTTAGTACATGCACTCTATTACATCAGGACAATAAAGGAAGGACACATTGTATGCTACACATTTAGTTGCGATACCTCTTAAGTTTGTACAATCCTTGGGTTGATAATTAAAGTCGATAGCCTTGGGAGTCGAAGCATTCTTGTTGCAATACAGAGGCTCACCAACACCCATGTAAGTATCTAGATCTATTGAGATCTATCCCCTTATTTATTTAACATTCACATGTAATTTATCTGATATGTGGGCACATACTTATGATTTTCCATCATTCTAGCCTTTGGGCTATGGACATTGGTTTATTCATTATGTATTTTAGCTATTGAATTGACTGCATCATTGTGTGAAACCTTTTTCAAGATATATAAATCCATTGTCTAGGAGAAATAAGATGAAACAATTTCATATCGATGGTCTGGTCTTATATATTTTTTATATTCCCTTATTTTTGGGCATCAGTTCATTCTAACTATGTGCTTCCCTCTTCATGATATGTTCTTCAGTTTGACAGTTTTCATTTCTCTTCAATTGGATCTATATATTACTAAGTGATCCCTATATCCTTCGAAAAATTACATTTTGAGAACAAATTTCCACTGTACACACCACATTCTGTTAGATCCAATTCCTTTTGCACTTGGATCACCCTTCAATGCAAAAAATATGCATTGCCATTCCTAAGCCTTCTCTTATCATTGTGATTCATTTTCACTCATATATCATTCTATTCTAGAGCATTCCCTCGCAAACATAGTTATCTTGTTATAAACCTTATGTGTATTATTCCCATGGTTTCTTTTTTCTTAGTCTCAGGATCATTAAAACTTTTTAATGCACCTAACATTCACATTCCTAGTAATTTTTTAGTTTTTCTAGGTCACCCTCCCACCATATAAGAACCCCACATTAACCATGGAATCATCTTTCCAACTTAAATTCTAGGATGTGATTCCACCATCCAACCTTGTATGCACTATTACACAATTGCATCAGCTTTCCACTATTCTCTTATTTTAATATCAACTTCTATAACCTCCAATTCTAGTAGAAAATTCACGATTATTAGTTCTTCATTTTATAAAGGTCATCCTCATCACCTCAAAACCATGTAACTAATATACCATTCACTTTATTAGAACATTCTTCTCACATAATGATTGAACAAAAGGATAAATACTTATATCAAGAGGCATATATTCTCGTTAATATTGTCCATACTTTTGTTAGTTCCCTCATTGAGGCCCTAAGAAGCCAATATCAGGTCACCGCTTCTGCTTTTTAACAAGACATTTCGTTTCATCATTGAAGTGTAGAGGGAAAATGTAGCTTGAACTTATAGGTTATAAATATATGGCTTAAATACATATTTTAATATCTATCCATGTGTCATTGAAGAATAATTATTACTTATCACAATGATAACTTAGAAGAAGTGGCACAATTATAATGCAATCAAATTATGAAACTATAAATCTAGAAAACAACCTCGCTAAGGAAACCATAGTTAGTTTCAACTCTTACTACATCGACACATCAGACACCTTCTATGTTACTCTAAACAACATTTTCAGTCCTCGTTTACTAAAAATAATTGATGTATAATAATTGCAACTACAACAAGTTATAATGAAAGCATCCAACAATATATTGAGGTTTTTATGAATTTCTAAATCCAAACTCCAAATCATAGGATATGGACTTGAGGTAGTGAACACATGACAGTACGACAATTTGCAGCTGTGGGAAATATTATTTATTCACAGGCTCACGCAATGCACTAAAACATTAGACAATAAGCTACATCTACTTTCAACCAACAGAAGCCAATAGATCAATGAGAACAATGTGAACGACAAGAAGATAAATCAATGGTCCATAACATAAGAAATATATCAGAAATATGAGTGAAGATACAGATTTTTTCTCACTAGAATAATTTCGCACAACTATCCTCAATCCTATCAGCGCACAAGCTAGCTCAGGTTAAATTCCTTAGCCTATTGAGCAAATCTCCAAGCCGTTAATCTCTTGCATAATTCCTTGGATGAATATCCCATATTTTAAGGGAATTCATTCTTCCAAAACTACGCAATCCAAACATAAGATCAATCTATGATGCATGCATGATATTTACACTCCAGTTAGTAATACCGTTGAGAGCACACTATTCCTGCACTCTAGTCTCAATTGGGTCTTTCCCTGAACTGACATGCATGAGTTTCTCATGAGGGAATATTCAATTACCCAAAGTAGCACTATTGGATGCATTAGTGAACCAATTGAATGTTAGTCATTTATTAGTTCCAAACACAATTTAGAACTACATTAAGTGAACTTAACTCACTAAGCTGAGTGATCTAACTTCCAACTCAATTTAAACTCATACTAGACCCCTGGAACTTAGGGAGAACATATACATGACTACAGAAAGACTTCTAACTTGAAATTCATAACTAATTAAGTTAATTAAACTTAATCAACTATTTGCAAGTTGCTATGAGAATATAATTCTATTTTAATTCTCAGTTTAATTAAAGGACAAATTAAACCGAAATTTATTGTTTCCATTTCTCAACACTCCCTCTCAACAAGAAAGGGACTATCAACTACCCTGATCCTTTCTCTGTGAAACTCGAATTTACATCCTGACAATGGCTTTGTCAAAATGTCAGCATCTTCCTTTTCCATGGAAATGTAATCTAACAACATAATCTACCTCAATACATAATACATGAGATGATGATATTGGATATCAATATGCTTGGACCATCATGAAAAATTGGATTTTCGAAGAGTTTGATACAACATTGATTAGCACACTAAATCATAGTTGGATCCACTTAATGAGCAAACAATCTAATCATGATCTTCCTCATCCATATTCTCACATGTTTCCTAACTTGCAGCCATGTACTCTTCCTCTGTCGAACTGAAGATCCCTCCAAATGTCCTCTTCCTATCGGATGGACTCCCTGCCCAATCTTCATCACTGAAGTGTTGAATCATCTCTCCCTCTGTCTGTTTGTACCATAATCCATACAGAGTAGTGCCCCTAAGTTATATTAACACATTCTCTAGCACCTTCCAATACAGATTGTTACGCCTAACCATCTCTTAACTAAGGTAGTTAACCGCGTAGCACATATTTAGTCCCGTGTTTACCAAGTACATGAGTGAACCCACAAATTTCCTGTAAATAGTAGCTTCCACTACTTCCCCTAAAGTAGTAGCCTCCTTCCTCTAGTTACCCGCTAGAGGAATTTACATGGGTTTACTGCTCTCCATAAAAAATCTCCCAAGTATCTCATTGGAATACTTGACTTGAGACACAAACAACTCCCCCTGTCCCTACCATACCTCCACGCAAATAAAGTAATGCATGAGCCCCATGTACTTCATCTTAGACACTCTTACAAGGTCATCCTTGCAATATTTGATCAACTTATCGTCACGTGTCAATATGAGATCATCAACATAAGTTACAATGATCAACAATTTACTTTCCACCACTATGTGGTACAGATTCGCATCTACTTCACTCTTCGTGAAGCCCAACCAGGTGAAGTAGTTGTCTATCCTATTTTACCAAGCATGGGGTGCTTGCTTCAGCCCATATAACACTCTCTTAAACCATCACACATGTGACTAATGCTCAAAGGTTTCAAAACCTTCAGGTTGCTCTATGTACACCTCTTCCTCAATCATGCCATTAAGGAAGGTTGTCTTCACATCCATCTGATGTATCCTCCAACCCATTTACACTGATAGTGCCAATATAGATCTGATCGATGAGTACCTTATAACAGGAGCAAAGGTCTCATCATAGTCAATCCTCTCTATATGTGAAAATACATGCACCAGAAATATAGCTGTATGCTTCTCCACACTACCATCTGCAACTTGCTTTCCCTTGTAAATCCAACGAGAGCTCACCACTCACTTGTACTCTGATCTCAGGACCACATCCCAAACACTGTTATGAACTATAGAGTCATACTCCTCCACCATGACATAAACCAAACCTACTACTACACTTATTCCTTAAAGGAAGATGGTTCTGTCACAATACATTCTCCCATAAGATCCATGTATCGAGTGTACATCTCCGGTGACCTCCTCTAACTATGGTGAGAAGTGACTGGTCCCACATTCTCCTATGCATCATCCAACAATCTGTTAGCCTTCCATCGAACCTACCACTCCAAGCTCCTCTCTTGCTCCGTTTTAGCTGCCGATGACCTAATAGTGGTAAAAATTCCCATTCATCTTTCGGCACTCAGCAATTGTGTTTGATGCATAGACTTTCAGGTTTCGGCAGTTGCGATTGATTTACCAGTATCATTTATATCATAGTGCAGATAAAAGTGCAGTTTAAGGATTTAGTAGATCTCCTAAGATGCAATAAAATTTGTATATGTCAACCTATGTGCTCCACATATTGTTATTATTTATTACTATATATTCTTATTTATTGGCTACTTTGATGAACATCTGTTACAACAAAGAGTGATTAAAATAATTAGTTATTACAATGTAGGCATATTTTCACTAGAATAAAATTGTTAAAATGCTAATATGAACTTTGATGCATTCTTCAAAATCTTACGCTACATATAACCATTTACAAATCTTCACAAAAATGATTAAACAAATATTCTATAGATAAAAATGATTTCATAACACAAAAATGATTTCATAACCTGAAAAAAAATATCAATTCACCTACAACTGATATGGAGTTTCATGCTAGGACTCAATATCAACTAAAAGCCACTCTCTAACATACATGTTCTCCATAGTATTATTGAGAGTAATAAATTATTTATTAATTATTAGACTTAATTTTTACTATCTCTAAACATTTAAACCATCAATATATAGCTGAATTTCAACTTAACCATACATTACGATGATGTGTTGATGGAATTTGTCTGCATTTTGGCTCACAAATAAAGCTGGGAAAAAATAATATTATTACATTTTAAAATGTAAATATATAAAGCTAGTTCATAAACGTAATATACATTTTGATAAAAATGCGTTACTCTCTTACATTTTTTACCAAGAATAATTCCTTCTCTCAGTGTAAATATAGAAGCATCGCATTTTGATTACTCAGATGTATGATTTGGATTTGGGAACAAAGCTCAAACACATAAATTTATTTTATGATATGGATAATGAAAATACTAAATTTTTTAGTTTTGATATCGATAATAAGAATTCTTAAAATTGAGTATGAAAAAAGGGTTGCAAATATAAAATCTATAATTAATAAGTTTTTTATGGTTTTTATTTATAAAAAAAAAACATATTAATTTTAAATATTATATTGATTATAAAATTAAAGATATTGTTTTTATTTACAAATATTGGTATCCTTAATTTTACTATAATAGTTGTAATGATTAATTAATTATATAAATTAGTAAAATTATTTTGTTAAAAATTTTCAAAATTATAATATCAATTGGGTTTAGTTTTAGTTGTTGAGTAAATATCTACTTGTTTAGTGATATATGTAAGCTATAATGTCTTAATAATTATTGTTGTAATGGCTTAGTATGGACATTTATTTATATGAGTCAATTATTTAGTAAAAACATTACATTTATAAAAATATAAAATTATAATAATTAATTAAATTAATAAAAATAACTAAAAACATTTACTAAATAAATAGAATATTTTTTAGTATTATTAATTTATTATTTAAAATTTTTGGGAGATCAAATTACATCAAAAATGAAAATAAAAATATGTTATTTTCAATTATATAAAAAGAAATCAATAAAAAAATTTATATTTTTAAACTTTCATATTAGTTAATTTTTATTTTATTAGCAAAAAATAAAGAAAATAAAATGACTATATTGATTTATTGAAATTCATACTTAAATCTGAGGATTTTTATTTAATGGATCTAATGAATGTTACCTTCTATAAATGGATTAGCAACCCCAAATAACCGTAATCAAATTATTAATTTATAGTAATAGGCTCACCATTACAACACAACTTGGCATTAGTTGCACTAGCATCTGCTTCCATTATAGGATATTTGTTTCACTCTCCCTCCCGATATATATATATATATATATAATGTTGGCTTAAACAAAATTGTAAAAGAGAAAGCTAAAAATGTTAAAAGCTATAAAATTCAAATTCTAAAAAGAGGAAGCCACGTTCTTATCCCTTGTATTCATAAACTATTCAATTTACTAGCCAAACATGGTTTCCAAAGCCATTGACTTAAAACTTCATTGTTGTTACTTTCTAAAGAAAATAGAAAACAATCCCTATACTTATAGAACCATTATGATACACAGTATTCTAGCAAAGTGATATATGAAAGTTTTGCAAAGAATATTTAATATATGGTTAGAAAGTAAAGAAAAAACAAATAAAGCATGAGTAAACTTAGAAGCCTTCATTCTGCTATGGACCACCTAGCATTAGCATTAGCTTAAGGTCAATGTAGAGGAGAGGACTAACAATAATAAATAAAATATGTTGTGTTGCTTTATCAAATTCAAGAAAGTATTTGATAGAGTGCATGGAATTATCCTTTGGAATATATCAAGAGAGTTAAAGAGTCTATTTGAGTTGAGAGCCACTTTCAAAGGTTGTATAAAAAAATTATTACTATGTTTAGGAACATTAATGGTTGGTAAAAGGAGGTTACTTGTAGTATAGGATGTAAGTGATCCAAATTGGATCCATGAAGATTATTAAAGTGCCATGATTGTATCAAATCAGGACAAACCTTAGAAATTTATGAACAAAGAGTGATCAGGAAGACCTCTCGACAGTGGTAGTTTGCAGCCAGTAAGGAACGACAAGGACCTCAGTCAAAGTACACTGACCGAGGCCCATGGAGACCACGCAGGAGGCAAAACTGGTAGTTGGGAAGCTCGGATCGGGAAACAGAGGCCATTTCCGAGGCATGATTAGTGCATCGCTGGGAAAAACCCCTTGAGAAGGAAAGGCCCCAAGTGCTCAGTCACATGGGAAGCCAGGAAACCGCGGGGAAAGTGCTAAGGTGAAAGGAGGGTCCCAGACTCCAAAACCGGCATTATATGGGGGGCATCCTTGGGCGGTAAGCGGATTTGGCTGAAACCAAGCGATTCCATTCATCGCACGATGCATGTCCCACGGGTGAGAGAGAAAACTGCCTCTCATCGTGTGCTAATGGTCGAGCAAGTCAACCGCGTGAAATGAGTGAATATCATAGGATCTAGGGGCTCTAGATGTGATGGCGGAGATTGTGCTTGATGGAGAAACTAGATTTGACAGGGGAATTAAGTCGTGATGTGTAAAATTCTGAAGTCCGATGTGACCGTTGAGTTGGAAGATAAGTCATTACACAGTATAAATGAACTACCGAACCGTCGAGGAAGAGCTGGCGCAGTTCATGCGAGGACAAGTGGCCACTTCCCTGTGGATGATGGCGATGACATAGAGGCAGGGAAATCCAAATGAATAGCAGCAGGCGAATCGAAGGGACAGAAGAGGAATCGAACAGTTAAGGATAGATTGGCTTTAAGCCATGAATAGACAGAGAACATGACAACAAAGAAGAGAAGAGAAGGATGAAGATAGAGAGAGTGAGAGCAAAGAAAAGACAGTGAAGCAAGAAGCAGAAAATAAAGAGCCGAGCTGACCTAAGGCACCATCAAGCAGATAGAAGGCTTGAGAGGTTCAAGAAAATCCCTGTGAGGATCTATCGGGAATTGAGCACCACATTGGGCTCCTCCCCTTAAAGACCAGAGAGGTCAAGACTTGGAAAGGGAAAGAGTCTGTGCATTCTAGTGGCTTAGGGAATCCAGGAGCCACCCTAGCAACAATTATCTATCTCTGGAGACTCGAATTGAGCTACTCGTTGTAAATATTTGCTTTAAAGACACAATAAAAGAAGGCCACCACTGAAAGCTGGACTGGAGACGTAACCCTGGAGAATAGGGTGAACTCCTTATAAAATCTGTTGTGTTCTTGCATTTGCTTACTATGTTTCTCTTGCTATTTTCCATTCTTCCGGTGTCAGTGTATTTTACAATATGATCGATTCGTTGCCTAAAATAACATAGACACACACCAGCACATGAGTCTATAATACCTTCATTTATTAATTAAGTAACTGAGGTCACTCACAAGTGATTTTAGATCAAGTGGTATCAGAGCTTTAGGCTATTAAGGTTATACAAGCTTGTGTTGGTTAAGCTATTGAATGCTAACTAGATCAAAGCTCAAATTAGGAGAAGGAGAGTTGGTTGAAACTAATCCTAAAATCGAGAAAGTCTATCCTCGGAAGACAATGTCAGAGGAAGGTTCTATGGGGCCAGACCCTCAATTCGTAGATTGTTTCCTAACCATAAATTCCATGGTAGAAGAAATGTATAGGGATTTTAGAAAACATAACGATGAAGAATCTTCAGGCCTAAGCAAGACAAAGGAGAAGATGAGTCACATTCCCATGACCACTCAAAAGCCATAGGGAAAGAGGAAATCTTTCTCGCACCTCCTAATAGCCCTCAAAAGAAAACATATTTAATCAAACTAGACATTAAATTTTACTTACCTATATATGATCAAGAGTTGAATGCGGAAAAGCTGGACAATTGGATTAGACAATTTGATGTTTATTGCAGACTGCAGAATATAGACCCAGACAAGAGAAATATCCAACTGGCAAGCCTACACCTTGGAGGCACTGCCTTAATTTGGTGGGAAGTCAGAACCCAAGCTAACATGAAAAGACATGGTAAGACCATCTCTGTCTGGAGTGAATTTGTTTTTGCAATCAAAAAGCAGTTCTATCCATTGGCCTACATGCAGCAAG
Organism: Pinus taeda; assembly: GCA_000404065.3. Lineage (NCBI taxonomy): Eukaryota > Viridiplantae > Streptophyta > Pinopsida > Pinales > Pinaceae > Pinus > Pinus taeda. The sequence continues at coordinate 12,398 of APFE031366422.1, forward strand.
CCATGATGAGTTGGCAAGCTCTTCGATAGTTGAAGGGTAAAAGTGTGCAAGGATACACTCAAGAATTTAGAAAGAAAGCATTGATTCTAGGAATCTCATTAGACTCACCTGAGACTTTGCTGAAGTACATTGATTGTCTACATAGCTACATGAGGCATAATATCCTCATGTTTAATCCCACTAGTATAGATGAGGTATCTATACAAGCTATTCATCTAGAAGCTAGAGGAAAGAATGGAAGTCCATAAGTTGGGGGATCATCCCAAGCCACCACAAGCAAGAATAAGGAGAAAAGAAAGGAAAAATGGAAAGCAAATAAGGCTAACATTGCACAGAAAAGTAAGGCTTCATGCACTCACTGTAAAAAGGATGGGCATGATGATGAGCATTGTTGGATTCCACATCCAGAGCTAGGACGTAAGAAGTTTAAGGGCAAGAAGAAGACTGTTGCAGCTATTCAGAAAGATTTGGGGTTAGACTCGGGAGTTGAAACAACCATTACAACCACAGATATAAGAGGTAAGAATTCTGAATCATCTACTAGTAATTCTGCATGATCTACTATTGATGAAGAAAATGAGAGAAAAAGACATGAGCTTTTCCATATTCGAGTTATTTCCAAACATCAAAATATTGATACTTTGTTTGATAGTGGCTCACAAGTAAATTTAATTTCTGAAGCAATTGTAAAGAAGTTGGGATTAGCAACTACTCCTCACAAGAAACCATACCCATTAGGATGGTTGAATGATAAAGCACAACTACAAGTGACTAGACTGTGCAAACTCAAGTTTTCTTTTGGGTTATCATTTGTAGATGAGGTTGAGTTAGACATAATTCCTTTGGATATATGTGGAATTGTTTGAGGAAGTCCTTACTTGTATGATAGGAAAGCTATTTTCTATAGAGCTGAGAACAAGTATCTACTTGTTAAAGATGGAATCGAATACTTTGTAAGAGCTCATAAGCTCAAGAATAACTATACTCTCATAAACTCAGGCTAGATGAAAAGAATAATAAATTCATGCAAACAATTCTTACTGATGGTTGTAAAGGAAAAGAAACCTAACAAAGCCAATGTATTTGAGGGCTGTAATGCTAAACAACAAGCTGATTTAGAAAAGGTTGTTTCATTGTGTGATATCTTGTTTCAGGAACCTAAAGGTTTGCCACCCAAAAAGGAAATAGTACATGATATTATTTTGCATCAAGATGCTCCATTGCCTAACATTGGAATGTACAGGTTGTTCACTTTAGAGAATGCTGAAGTCAAGAAAAAGGTGCACGAGTTACTCGAGAAAGGGTTCATTATACCTAGTACATCACCATGTGGGTCACCAATCGTTTTGGTGAGAAAGAAAGATGGCTCATGGAGAATGTGCATTGATTACCGAGCACTGAATAAGATAGCAATCAAAAATCATTATCCCCTTCCTCGCATAGATGATCTTTTAGATCAATTGAAAGAAGTTGTTTATTTCTCCAAGTTAGATTTGGACAGTGGATACCACCAGGTCAGAGTTGCAAAACAAGATGCATGGAAGACTGGTTTCAAAATAAAGCAGTTATGAGTGGCTGGTTATGCCTTTTGGCTTAACTAATGCTCCTTCTACTTTCACGAGATTAATGAATGATGTACTCAGACCTTTTCTTGGTGATTTTGTTATTGTGTATCTGGCTGACATTCTGATTTGTAGCAAAACGTGGGAAGAACACTTAAATCATGTTAAGAAAACACTAGATGTTTTGAAAAGAGAAAAAAATCATGTTAAACTCTCAAAATGTGAATTTGGAAAAACATCTGGATTCGGTCATATAGTAGGGGGTGGTGAATTGAAGATAGATCCCTCTAAGGTGGAACTTATTGTAAAATGGCCTAAACCCAAATTTGCTGTAGAAGTTAGAAGCTTCTTAGCAGCAACACAATATTGGTGGAAGTTCATTTCTAACTTTTCCTTAATTCCAGCTCCCTTACATGCTTTAACTGGATTGAACAAGGTGTTTTAGTGGGGAGGAAAACAACAAAAATCCTTCAACACCTTAAAAGAAAAGATTAGTACAACACTTGTACTAGCACTACCTGATCTTTAAAGACCATTTGAGATCCAAACAGATGCCAATGACTATGCCATGGGAGCAGTGTTGACACAACACGATAAACCCATATGTTATCATTCTGAGACTTTTAATCATGTAGTAGTTAACTATCCTACATATGAAAAAGAATTCTATGCATTAGTTTAGAGTGTGAAAAAGTGGAAACATTACTTAATGGGCAAAGATACAATCATACATATTGATCATCAACCACTTCAATATCTACACTCCCAAACTAAGTTGCAGCAATCAAGGCACTATAGATGGATGGGTTTTCAAAAACAATTTCATTTAGTGATCAGATATAAAAAGGGCATACATAATAAAGTTGCAGACATGTTATCTAAACCCATTATAAATGCATCTACTATACTTAAGCATAATTCTATGCTACATGAAAGCTACATTGAACAATATGCTCAAGGTATAGAATTTAAAGATGTATATGCAACTTTAAGTCAAGGCAAATGAGTAGAAGAATTGGATTATCATGTAAAGGACTGACTCTTATACACATGTGGGAAGTTATGCATTCCAAAAACTGAAAAAGGTAGATGATTAGAGAAGCACACACTTCTCTAATATCATGTCACTTTGGGGTAAGTAAAATAGCTGCATAGCTGCAAATATTTTGCTATTGGCCAAAAATGAACGAGACAACTTCTAGATAAGTAAGAGGGTGTACTATGTGTGCGAAAAGCAAACCCAACAATAGAAAACTAGGCTTGTACACTCCATTTCCAGTTCCTTATCATCCTTGGGAAAGTGTTTCCATGGATTTCATTGGAGGACTGCCTAAATCTAGGAAAGGTCATGATTATCTATATGTTGTTGTGGATAGGTTCAGTAAAATGTGTATTTTGATACCTTGTAATAAATAGATTACACCTAAACAAACTGCAAAACTATTTTTTGAACATGTATGGGTTCATTTTGGATTACCCACTTCCATTGTATTTTATCGAGACACCAGATTTGTGGGGATGTTTTGTTCAAGTTTGTGGGAACTAATGGACACAAAACTGAAGAAAAGCACAACTTTTCATCCACAAACTAATGGCAAAACAAAAGTAGTCAATAAGACAGTGATCTAGTTTCTCAGAGGATATTGCAGCAAACATCCTAAGCTTTGGGATGAAAATTTGTGTTATGTGCAACATGCTTACAACAAAGCAAAACATTCTTCTACACAGAGATCTCATTTTGAGACCTATTTTGGTTTCACACCAAGGTCTCCTTTGGATTTTGTCTTTGGTAAAGATACCATAGTAGAGGGACACAGTAATGTGGATATGGAAACTAGGTTCATTGAATAGATCCAAGAGATCCACCAGGTAGTACAGGAACAACTCGAGAAGAGCCAAGCTAAATACAAGGCAAGGCATGACAAGCATCAGATGGAGCATAGTTTCCAAGTTGGTGACCAAGTCTGGCTATATATCAGCAAGGATAAGATGCAAGGTGAAGGTAAAAAGCTAAAGCCTATCAGGTAGGACCCTTCAAGATACTAGAGAAGATTGGTGAAAATGATTTTCACCTTGATCTACCAGCTTACATGCACATCTACTCAATCATAAATGAAGATTGCTTGAGATTGTTTGAACCCTCACAAATTGAGGATCCCGAAGAGTAGATTCAATTGCCTTCTATTGATGACATGCTACCTAAATATCTTAATGAATTGTAGGAGGACACAGTTCTGGACAGGAAGGTGAGCACGATGCATAGAGGAGATGTTGCATACCTCAGAATTGGGCTCAAGGGTTCAAATCCAAGTACTGCAAAGTGGATAGATATTGGAAAAGTGAGACAATTGTACCCTCACTTAGTAGATGCTTGAAAACCAACTTTTGGTGGTCCGAAAGCTTTTTCAATGGGAAGGTCGTGATCCAAATTGGATCCATGAAGATTATTAAAGTGCCATGATTGTATCAAATCAGGAAAAACCTCATAAATTTATGAACAAAGATCAATCAGGAAGACCTCTGGACAGGGGCAGTTTGCAACCAGCAAGGAACGACAAAGACCTCGATCAAAGCATGATGACCGAGGCCCATGGAGACTGTCCAGGAGGCAAAACTAGTAGTTGGGAAGCCCGAATCTGGAACGGAGGCCATTTCTGATGCACGATTAGCGCATCGCTGGGAAAACCCCCTCGAGAAGGAAAGTACCTGAGCACTCGGTCACATGAGAAGCTGGGAAACCATGGAGAAAGTGCTAAGGTGAAAGGCAGGACCCACGCTCCAAAACCGACAGTATATCGGGGGCATCCTTGGCTGGTAAGCAGATTTGGCTGAAACCGAGCGATTCCATTCATCACATGATGCGTGTCGGGCGGATGAGAGAGAAAACCACCTCTCATCACATGCTAATGGTCGAGCAAGTCAACCGCGCGAAATGAGCAAATGTAGTAGGATCTGGGGACTCCAAATATATTGGCGAAGATTGCACCCGATGGAGAAACCAGATTTGACATGGGATTTAAGATTCGACATATAAAATTCTGAAGTCCGACTTGACCACTGAGATGGTGGATGAGTCATTCCATAATGGAACTGAATTACCGAGAGGAACTCCAAACGGACAGTAGCAGGCGAATCAAAGGGGTGGAAGAGGAATCGAAAAGTCAAGGACAAATTGGCTTTAAGCCATGAGTAGACAGAGAATGGAACGATGAAGAAGAGAAGAGAAGGACGAAGACAAAGAGAGCAAGAGCAAAGAAAAGACAATGAAGCAAGAAGCAGAAAACAGAGAGCCGAGCTGACCTAAGGCAGCATCGAGTAGACAGAAGGCTTGAGAGGTTCAAGAAAATCCCTATGAGGATCTGTTGAGAATTGAGCACCACATTGGGCTCCTCCCCTTAAATACCAGAGAGGTCAAGACTTGCAAAGGGAAAGAGTCTATGCACTCTAGTGGCTTGGGGAATCCAAGAACCACCCTACCAAGCATTATCTGTTTCAGGAGACTCAAATTGAGCTCCTCATTGTAAATCTCTACTTTAAAGACACAATAAAAGAAGGCCACCACTGAAAGTTGGACCAAATACGTAGCCCTAGAGAATAGGGTGAACCCCTTATTAAATCTATTTTTTTCTTGCATTTCCTTATTGTGCTTCTCTTTCTATTTTCCATTCTTCCAGTGACTGTGTATTTTGCAATCTGATCAATATGTTCCCTAAAATAACATAGACACACACTAGCACATGAGTCTATAATACCTTCATTTATTAATTAAGTAACTGAGGTCACTCACAAGTGATTTTCAGATCAGTAAGTAAGGATGCTCTTTATCTTGTACCCTATTTTGCATTTACATTGACAAGTTAGAGGCATCATTGGGACAAGTCGATTGTGATGGCACTACTTTAACTAGAAAATCCATCATTGTTCTTCTCTACATTAATGATATTGTTCCTATGCCAAAGAGTCCCTATGATCTCATCAAGTTACTAAGAAATCACAAGGATTTATATTGTGTCATGGGTATGAGAGTAAACATTAACAAAAAAAGGCTATGATTATCAAATAATAAATGATCACCTACACTAAAGTTTTGTATGAAACTACCAACTTTACTTTACACAAACAACATAAAATGACTAAAACTATAACATTAAGAAAGGATTAATGGGAGCCAAAATGTCTATTTTAGTCTTGAAAATAACTGTAAATAAATTAGCTTTGGGTCTTGCAAAAGAGAAAATAAAAACAATATGTCACATCCCTGACTTCATGGAAGCCATCCTTCCTACTATTGATAGTATTTCTATGATTAGTTATCTAATGTATGAACACATAACAACTAACATGAAATAAAAGAGTTTTCCTAATTAACGTGGAACATATATGTACACTTCTTGAGGAGGTTTCATCCATGCAAGTATCTAGCTCTATTGAGAGTTATCCACTTATTTATTTCACATTCTCATGCAATTTGTTTGATATGTGGCCATAAACTTAAGATTTTGCATCATTCTAGCATTGAGGCTATGCACATTGGTTTATTGATCATTCTAAGTCTTATATGATCATTATGGTTCATCTTCACCCATATATCATTCTATTCTAGAGCATTCCCTCCCCACCATAGCCCTTTTTTTATAAACCTTAGATGTATTATTGCCATGGTTTCTTTTTCTTGGTCCTAGGATCATTATAACTTTGTAATGCACCTAACATTCACATTCCTAGTGATTTTTTAGGTCTTCTAGGTCACCCTTCCATCATACAACCCCAAATTAACCATAGAATCATATTTCAGCCTTGCATTTTTGGATGGGATCCTACCCTCCAACCTCAGACCCACTATTACACCAGTGCATTAGCATTCCATTTTTCTCTTATTTTAAGATAAAATCCTATAACATCTAATTCTACTAGAAAATTCATGATTATTAGTTCTTGATTTTATATAGGCTTCCCTCATCACCTCAAACCCATGCAACTAGTATATCATTCATTTATCAGAACACTCTTCTCACATAATGACTAAACATAAGGATAACTACGTAGATGGATAGGTATATATTCTCTTTAGTATTGTCCATGCTTTGTTTGGTTCCCTCATTGAGGCCCTAAGATGCCAATATAAGGTCACCACTTCTAATTTTTATCAAGACATTGCATTTAGTAATTGAAGTGTAGAGGGGGACTGTAACTTGAACTTATAGGCGATGAATATGTGGCTTAATTACGTATTTAATATCTATCCTCATATGATTGAAGAATAATTACCACTCATCAAAATGATCAGTTAGAATAAGTGGCACAATTATAATGAAATCAAATTATGAAGCTATAAGTCTAAAAAATGACCTCAGTAAGGAACCATAGTTAGTTTCAACTCTCATTGCATCGACACATGGGACACCTTCTATGTTGCTCTAAACAACATTTTCAATCCCCATATACTAATAATAATTGATGTGTAATTATTTCAACTACAACAAGTTAATACTAAAGCATTCAATAATATATTGAGGTTTTTACGAATGTCTAAAGCCAATGTCCAAATCATTGCAGATGGACCCCAAGTAGTGGACTTGTCACAATATGATAGTTGGCAGTTGTAGAAAATTCTATAGATTCACAAGCTCATGAAATGTAATAAAGCACAAGGCAAGAATCTACTTTTACTTTCAACCAGCAGAAGACAATAGATCGATGAAAATAATATGAACAAGAAGAACATAAATCAATGGTTCATAACACAAGATGTATCTGGGGAAAGCCGCTACTCAAAACCCTACTATCTGTATTGAATATATCAGAAATATGATTGAAGATACAGAGCTTGTTCTCACTAGAACAATTCCATAGAAGAATGCTCAACTCCCTTAGCACACAAGCCAACTCAAGCCAAATCCCTTAGCCTATTCAGCAGCTCACCAAGCCCCTAATCTCTTTCACAATTCCTAGGATAAATAGCCTGTATTGAAAGGAAATTCATGCTTCCCAAACTATGCAATCCAAACATAGCATAAATCTTTGATGCATGCATGATATATACACTCCAGTAATTAATACCACTTATAGTACATTGTCCCTGCACTCTAGTCTCAACTGGATCTCTCTTTGAACTAAAATGCATGAGTTTCTCATGAGGGAATCTTTAGTTAACTGGAGCAGTGCTAGTGGATGCATTAGTGCAGCAACTGACTGTTAGTCCTTTATTAGTTCCAAAAACAATTTATAACTAGTTTGACTAAAATTAACTCAGTAAACTAAGTGATCTAATTTCAAACACAATTTAAACTCATACTCAACCCCTAAAACTTACTGAGAACATGTACATGACTATAGAAAGACTTCCAACTCGAAATTCCTAAGACAGTTAAGTTAATTGAACGTAATTAACTATTTAAAAGTTGCTATGAGAATAGAATTCGATTTTAATTCTCAGTTTAATTCAAGGAAAAATTAAATAGGAATTTCTTATTGCCATTTCTTAACACTGCCTCTAAACAAGAAAGGGATTATGAGCTACCCCTATCATTTCTCTGTGAAACTCAAACTTACATCTTGACAATTCATTTCTCAAAATGTCAACATCTTGCTCCTTTGTGGGAATGTACTCTAACAACATAATCCACCTCAATACACAATCTATGAGATGATGATATCAGATATCAATATGCTTGGACCGATCATTAACAAGAGGATTTTCAGAGAGTTTGATACAACTCTAATTATTGCAGTAAACCAAAGTTGGATCCATCTCTTACCCAAGCAAACTAACTAGGATCTTGCTCATCCAGATGGCCTCACATGTTTCCTGACTTGTAGCCATGTACTCTTCCCCTACCAAATTGAGTGCAACCAATCTCTATTTCCTACTATACCATGAAATTGTTGCTAACCTAATATTGAAGTCACTCCTCATGTTCTCTTCATGTTAGATGGACTCCCTACCCAATCTGCATCGTGAAGCCTTGAAGCTTGACTCCCTCTATCGGATTGTACCATAATCCATACTGAGTAGCACCATTGAGCTATCTCAACACATGATTTTTCACCTTCCAATATATATTGGTATGTTTAACCATCACTTGACTAATTCACCAAGTACATGAGTGAACCCACAAGCTTCCTGGAAACAATAGCTTCCACTAATTCCCTTGAAGTAGCATCCTCTATCCTCCAGTTACCTGGTAGAGAAGTCTCCAAGGATTTTCTACTCTCCATCCAAAATCTCCTAAGTATCTCATTGGCATACCTTCTCGGAGACAAAAACAACTCCCCATCTCCCTACTATAGCTCCATGCTAAGAAAGTAATGCATGAGTTCCATGTCCTTCATATCAAACTCTCTTACAAGGTCCTCCTTGTAAGAAATGATCATCTCATCATCACCTGTCAGTATGAGATCATCAACATAAATTAAAATGATCAATAGTTGACCTTCCACGAGTATGTGGTATAGGTTGGCATCCACTTGACTTTTTGTGAAGCCCAACCCCGTGAAGTAGTTGTTTATCCTGGTGTACCAAGAACAAGGTGCTTGCTTCCACCCATACAACACTTTCTTGAGTCGACACACATGTGAATCACTATTAATTGTTTCAAAACCTTCCGACTACTCTATGTACACCTCTTCCTCAATCATGACATTAAGGAAGGTTTTCTTCACATCCATCTAATGTATCTTCTAAACCATCTGCATTGATAGTGCAAATATAGATAAGATCAATGAGTACCTTGCAACAGGAGCATAGGTCTCATCATAGTCAATGCCCTCTACCTGTCAAAAGGCACGAGCAACAAATCTAGCCTTATGCTTTTCCACATTATCATCTATAGCTTGATTTACCTTGTAAAGCCAATGGGAGCTCACCACTGACTTTTTCCTCCAGTATAGGAACCACATCCCAAACGTTATTACGAACAATGGAGTCATACTCCTCCACCATGGCATCAACCCAAACCGGCTACTGCACTCGTTCCTTAAAGGAAGATGGCTCTGTCATAACAGATTCTCCCATAAGAGCCATGTATCCAGTTGTTGACATGGCGAATTTTTGCTATACCAACAAGGGGAACTAACTCGATCGCAAGCCCCAACTAGGCCTGCTTTCATTTGGGATGGCTAGTTCCAATGGGTCTTGAGGGACCCCATAAATTGTTAAAAGATTTGAAAGATTGCTTCTGGGAAGAGGGCTTCAATTACATTAACAAAATAAAACAACTATCCGCTATGTACTGAATCCTATCTACACTTCTTCTAGCTACTACAATCTAATTCTAATTATCCTAATCTATCCTACAGGAGCAAAACAAAAGGAGGTTAAACATCATATATAAATCCCAAGTCCAAATGAATTAATTATTGGTCAATATAAAAACAAGGTTGTATTAAATCCTAATCGCAATGCAATTACATACATAAGAATATACATTCCTTTCCATACAAATAACACTCGCAACTGATGTTTAACAAAGTCTGGAAACAACTACCTTCCATGAATTATTAGTGTTATTGAAATACATTCAAATAACTAGGAATAACCATGAACTGCTAGCTATCAACAAGCACAAAGAAAATCACATTTGTCTTTATACCAGCAACGAAACAATGATTCTAAACATATGAAAGAAAGGGAAAATTAATCTGAAACAACCAGCCTCTTCTTGAACCAAACAAAAATCCCTTGTCTCCTATCCGAAGGGAATATTTATGCAACTGGAAATGACTCTCGATCTTCCTTTTCACCTTTTCACCTTCCCTCTATCCTCTATCACTATACAAATCAAAATACACAGATCAAGACAACCTGTGTCACTACTGACACGTAGAGGGCGTTTCCTGTCACTAGAGTGGTTCATTTCCTAGGCAAATGAATGATTATTGATTAGAAGGGGATGACTCTATGTCATCTCTTCAATATGAAATCTAGGGTAGTTTTGCTTTCGAAATAAATAGGCAACACCTGGAAATATGACCGCCAATGCCTAAAGCCCAATCTTCAAATAAATATATTCGTATGGATAAGCTCTTTGGATCTACTCATGCATCTTTTATTTGGAGTCATACTTGAAGGTTATGCATCCATTCTTTGGCCTCGCTTGCTTTCTCTCGATCCTCACCTGCAGATATAGCCAACATTAGTCACACTTATAAAGATATGATAAAAATGCTTTAAAAACATAAATCTTGCCTTCATGAAGCATTTGTAACATCAAGAGCAACAATCGTGAAAGAATCGGCCCCTAGTCTTTAATATATGCATTGATTTGGTCTCATAGGCAAAATTCCAATCTATACTAAAAATCCTCGCAAAACACAGAGCTGAATCCAAAACCTGGATTTGAAAAACTCTAGGCAAGAACCTATACCCTATCGGGTCCGCCATATCACATCGCATCGTGCCATGTGTTTGGGCTTAAAGCTATGCCAGTTGTGCCTTTTTGTTGGCCGGACCTGACATACATATATATATCGTGGCTCTTAATTCCTTCGCGTCTGCCACATAAGGCTTCCCTTTGTAAAACCTAGACTCCAGGGTATTATCACAAATACAGGGGAAAACACGGAAAAAACCGTGGCTAGCCATCAGGCCGGACTTCAAATATTATGTAATCGGGCATATAATCATCATTGGGTCTAGCTATCATCCCTCCGCTAACTACATAACCCCCGTGCTCCGCCGATTGCGATAAGAGATCAGGGTAGCCAGACCCAAAATAAATTTATATGGCACTTAATAGTCCTGGCAATTCCGCAGTGTATGATTTCCATTTGAAAAGCTTGACTTCAATGTTTTTCAAAACACAAGGATATAAGGGAAAACCCCGCGTCTGGCCAGAAGGCCGAACTTGAAATATTATATGTCCCGACCTATAATTATCGTCGGGTTGAAGTGATAACAGTGTGATTATATATAGGCCCCAGACCCAAAACATATATATCCTGGTTAATAAAACCATCGGGTTTGGTAGATAGTGGCGCTATATATATATATATATACATATTATATAAAACCATAGGATATAGAATATATTATATTATATATATATATATATATATATATATAATATAGATATATATATAAGCCCTAGACCTCCCAATAGTGATATGCGATGGGGATCCAGACCGGAAATATATGAATTTGGGTTAATAAAACCATTGGGTCCAGAAGCCATGTATGTGTTGTGTTTTAGTGTTGATTGCGGTAGGCGAAGAGGGGTGATTAAAAGTTTTTGGAGGGTTAGGAAGGGTTACAATGGAGGAAATGAATGGAGGGTTTGGAAGGGCTGAAATGAATCATGTGGCAAATTTTTCAAGAGGGGGGCTTAACCATTATGATTGAAGATTTTGACTCAGAAACGAGTTAAAGTATCTAGGATGAAACAGATCTTTTGGAGGGATGTAAGATCAAATTCTAGGGGAACCATTTAAAATTTCTACCAGGGAAAATTTTAATAAGGTGGTGGTTGTGGCCACAACAAATGGTGAACCACTGAGTGAACCAGTTATCTCCATTTTTAAATGAACCTTATATCAATAGAACATCAGGGTGTTGAGATAAAATTGAAATGCAAACTGTATTGATGGACAAGCATGGGTTCCACTTCAGCATTGATTGCTTCAGGTGGGATAGAGACAAATAACTTCTACTGACTGATAGGGTTTTGACAGGCATTCTCCAATGGTAGTGTTATGGGATTTATTGAACTTCCTTTAGCTGTTTCCCACTTTCAAAAATCCTTTTGTGGCCATCACTAGTATGTCAATACCTAATTAGGTGTGTACCTGAACTCTTTATTGCTCGTCAAGATTGATGTGGATATGTTTATCTACACTTTATATAAGAATTTCAATGCTATATTTTCATATGATTGAATGCAGCATAGTCATGGATCATGCCATATTTTTAAACCGCGTAAGCAAGGTTGGGCTTGTGGTATCAACCAGTACTCTGATGCCAACAACAGTCCCTATGCTAACTGGCTTCCCAAACAACCTGTCCTTCCAGATTGGCACAAGGACTTGACATTTTATTTTCTTTTAAATAAGTGCTTCCAATTTCAGGCACAGGGAATAGAGCACAATTGGATTTGCCACAGGGTATTTGACAGTGAGCTTATCCCATGAAAGGCGGTTTACTTGTAGATAACAGGTATTGGACAATTTAGTATGGTGGATGAGACCAATGGAGAATGACTCTAAACCTCACATGCAGGTATAGGCTAGGCCAGAGTGGTATTTACTTAAAATGCAGTGTTCCTCCATGCCAGTCCAACTGTAGTTACACATTTTTGTGCTATAAAGATGCCCCCACATGCTCCAGATATCCAAGTTATCAACAGATCTCACCTAGTTCCCAACAGATGCCAATGAGTGGCTCCGGTTTGAATTCCACTACTGATTTACAAGTTCTCATGGGCTCATCGAAAATTTGTTTGATTTGCATGGTAATGATGGGTTTAGAATCAGCAGACTCACCAGCAAGTTAATAAGGAAGGTGAAGGTTGAAGGTGGTGAATGAGTGCAATCTAAAAAGGTAAAATGAGACTGGAGGACCTAGATCAGTTGGCTGGAAAGGACTGCAATTCAAAACATAAGGAAACTGAACTATGCAGCAAAACAAGAAAGGAAAAGATAGAAATGTAACTAAACTAATAGTAAAAACACAATGAATCCTAACCTATTGAGGAAGTAACCACCATGTGGTGGCTACTGGAAGTATCTCTTAAGATGATGGCCATTAATAGGGAGTTTCTCAGTATCTTCCTGTAAATTTTTCAATTTGTAAGTTCCTTGACAATTTTTTCCTCACCTCGGAGCAGGCCTAGCCATAAATTTTGGAATTTCATGTGCCCACCCTTTGGGGTGACACTATCAGACCAGGGGGCATTTATTAGAGCGTTGTGCCAATTCCCCTAGTTGTCAATGACACATGAACGCATTACGTGGATGAGGTTTTCATTTGAGGATTCTACAACTCCATTTTCCTGGGGTTAATAGCTTGATGCATATCTTATGCGAATTGATTTATCAATAGCGAATTTAGTCAGCTTTACTGATGAAAAATAAGAAGTGTTATTAAACATGAGAGAGTTAGGGATGCCAAACCTGTTGACAATAGATTTCTCAATGAAAGATATTACCTTATTTTTACTGTCACTCATAAGCCTGTCATGCTCCTTTTTATCAACGAGTTCATTTATGAATGTCTTCCTGCAATGCAGCAGCTCAAGGATTTGCTCATCACCTTTGAATGCCAACCAACTCGAAATGTTATCAGGTACGAATGGCTTGAAAATGAATTCAACATAATATTTATTCTTGTTTAACCTAAGATTAGGCAAAGGTTTTGCAGCCATACCAATCATCAGATCTGCATCTTGGTTTTCCCATCGAGGTATGTGTACGTTATTAAAGAATAAAACTATTAATTAAGCTACATACCTGATGTTGGTATCTTTCCAGGAGTGGTGAATTGTAATGTATCTTTTTGCTTACCTAGTCCACGATTATCTATGAGTCACCAGAAGCTTTGACATTTCTCACCTTCATAACAAGGGCTTTTTTCAAGCCCTATAGCAAGCCTCTGTAATCTGCCGTGTTGTTTGTGCACGCAGACTCCAATTGGTTGGCCATCGAATATTGGTCCCCTTGCTGGTTAACGAGAATGATCCCAGCACCTGCACCTTCCATGCAGTTAGAGCTGTGGAAATAGAGTGTCAAAAATATAGAGTCTAATGTTACATCAACTGAATTTCTTTCTTCTGAATTAGTCCTATCATCTACTATATTACAAGGTGGTTCATCATTTGGGCTACAGGGGAGAGCTTCTAACTGTATGTTTATTGCAGTTTCTTCAATTGCTTCTGCATGGAATTCTCCAAAACAGATCTGTAGCACACACATTGAAACTATAATTATGAAGGATAGAGTTGGTAAACATTACAGGCTCACTGGGGCCATTTAGTTCCGTCACAACATATTTCATGTGTCTTTCTTGATCAAATCTCAACATATCACCCTTCCCCCTTTGAGGCAGCAAGAGGTGGAACCAATCAGTTGAGAAATATCGATTGATTTTTGTTGACCAATCCCTACTAAGTATCATTCCATAAGCCTCAAGTATATCGACTATCACTATATCAATGAATTGTGTGTATTGTGGTTTAGCAACCATCCGAATCAACACATCTTTCAGTTCCCCAATTACTTTCACATTTTTCTTGTCCAATTACATAATTCGAGTCCCCGTTTTCTCGAGTATAGCATGAAGTATTTTTGTAACAGGGTAAGGCATAACTGTGGATGAGGCACCGGAATCTACCAAGAAATTGTGCACATTCATGTTGAGGATTTCAAATGTGATAAGGAAGGGTGGAGTCATGGATTTCAATTTCCTCCCTATCATGGTTGTGCTTACATTTTGGGAGTTTTGATTCACTTTTCATAGGGTGGCTTCCATGGGTGCTGGCTTTTGGCTGGTACTGGGAGTATTAACAGGTCTAGAGACTGACTTCTTCAGTTGGCTACTCAGAATCGTAGGAGATTTACAATGCCATTCATTCATAGCTTTCGACAACAAATCTCTCTGCTGCGTCAATTTTAGAAAATCGAAGTATGTTATATTAGCCCTAGATTTCTTAAGATCATCCACAATATTGTAGTCAGTTTTATAAACAGGATAGGGCATATAAACATACCTACTTTTCCATTCTTAGGTGGGAGTTTACCATTTGGAGTTGCCTCCATTGCGGTGGGAGCTGTGTTCTTTTTCTCTGGATGATTTGCAACTGGGGTATTCTTGGACTCACCATTGGGTCTGCCCTTCTCAATAGAAACTTTAGGAGCAGATGCTTTCACAGGGCGAATATCTTTCTTTCTCTGGTCTACAGTGTTCATCGCACCTGTAAGTGGCCCTTTGCTTCATGTGTGGATTTCTATTCTGCACTCTTCTTTTTCATCATCATTTTCATTTGTATAGAAATCCCACAATACATTGATATGAGATTCTTCGTCCACGAGCTCTTATACTTGGTATTCTTCCTCATTTTCTTGTTCTGGCTCTAGCTCCACTATAGGTTTCTTTTTGTGATGGAGTGCTACAATGAGAGCTAGCTCTTCCATTCCTAGATTCCCCTCATTGGGGGAAGTGGGTAACAAAAGTTGACCATGACCACCTTCTGTCTTCTTGTGATTGAAAGGTTTGAAGGGTATCCTGTTGTTAACTCTCCTCCAATCTCTCCAACATTCATTTTCATATCGATGACTATGTTTGTTAGTTTCTTAGTGATCCAATGTAAACCTTCCATGTCTATGGTGTCCCTTTCTTTGCCCTCAGCCACATTTTTATCACTCCCATTGATCTTCTTGGACGACTGAGTGGCTATCTTCCCTTCAGTTTTATGGGGACTTCTGAGACTGATCATTTCATTCTCGACTTTTATTTCTTCATTGATAGCACCTTGTAAGGTTTGGGCATTACTTCCCTTAACCCACAACGCAATGGGGATAGAGAGAGTAGAGATGTAGAATTCCATGAGTACCTCATTAGTAGGTCTAATGGTAGCTCAGATTTTGTTGAACAAAGTATTCAACTAGATGTTAAAATCCTTGACCCTTTCTTTGATGTCCATTTTCAAATAGGATAGCTCTAAAACTAAGGCTGCATGTGTTTTGTAATCATCGAACCTGTCTAAGAAGGCCTATTGAAAGGCACCCCATGAGGTGATCTACCCTATTCTCAACCTAAAGTACCATGTGGAAGCCAAACCAATCAGAGTGAAAGGAAACAAGCGGCATACCACAGCCTCATCGACTACCCCCAATATGCACACGGCTAGGAAGAAAGAATGAATGTGGTTATCAACAGTATCTCCCCACTCAGAGTTGAATTTAGGCAATACACTTTCCACATTCTTGGGTAAAGCAAGCTGCTGCCCATGTACTGCCACGACATCCTGTGCAAGCCAGGGAGGGAGTGCTACTGGAGGAGGTGGAGGTTGATTCCCACTTGGAGGTGTTGGAGGCTGATTCCCACTTGGAGGAGGAACTTTAGCCATGTTATGGATATGGAGGTTCTGGTTGAGGGTTTCTTCATTAGGATTTTCAAAATCAGGAAAGGCAAGGCCTTCAGAAGTGGAATCCTCAGGAATTTTTTCCCAAGGAGATTCGATACTCTGCAAAGAATCAGGCACAATATCTTCAAGAGAAGGGGCCACAAATGTCTCTTCATTTATGTGATAGACCCTTGGCTTTCTTTTTGCTGTCGGAGGTAAAGACTGAAAGATAGGGAGTTGGGATAGGGAACGCATGTAGGCCCGAGTAAGTCTTCTGACTCATTGTTCTTGAGCGACAGGGTACTCCCACAACCTCTCTTCCTTGGGTGACCCTGAAACAGGACTTAGAGGGGTCACTGCTTCCTAGAAATGAGGCTCTTTCAAATGGGTGGAGTGGTCTTTTCAGCCACTAATATCCATAGATTAATCCTTTTGAATCCATGTGTGGCACTTATAGAAGAAATCTTGAAAAGTTGTGGATGGCGGTTCACGCCCTCCTTCTAACGCCAATTCATTGACATGGAAAATTTTCGCTATACCAACAAGGGGAAATAACTGATCGCAAGCTGTAATTACGCCTGCTTTCATTTGGGATGGCTAGTTCCAACAGGTTTTAAGGGACACCATAAACTGTTAAATGAGTTGAAAGTGTGCTTCTGGGAAGAAGGCTTCAATTACATCAACAAAATAAAACAACTAACCACTATGTATTGAATCCTATCTACAGTTCTTCTAGCTACTCTAATCTAATTCTAACTATTCTACTCTATCCTACAGGAGCAAAAGAAAAGGAGGTTAAACATCATATATAAATCCCAGGTCCGAATGAATGAATTACTGGTCCATATAAGAACAAGGTTGTATTAAATCCTAATCGCAATGCAATTACATACATAGGAATATACATTATTTTCCATAGAAATAACACTTGCAATTGATGTTTAACAATGTCTAGAAACAATGACCTTTCATGAATTATTAGTGCTATTGAATTACATTCAAATAACCAGGAATAACCATGAACTACTAGCTATCAACAAACACAAAGCAAAACACATTTGTCTTTATACCAACAACAACACGCTGATTCTAAACATATGAAAGAATGGGAAAAATTGTCTGCAACAACCAGCCTCTTCTTGAACGAAACAATCTTCTTTACTCACAATAAATGAAAGCTATTTTTCTCCAAACAAAAATCCCTTGTCTCCTATCCAGAGGGAACATTTATGCAACTGGAAATGACTCTTGACCTTCCTTTTCACCTTTTTGCCTTCCCTTTGTCCTCTCTCATTATACAAATCATAATACATAGATCAAGACAACTAGTGTCGCTGCTGACACGTAGAGGGCATTTCCTGTCACTAGAGCGCTCCATTTCCTAGGGAAATAAATGATTATTGATTAGAAGGTGATGAATGTATGTCATCTCTTCATGATGAAATCTGGGGTAGTTTCGCTTCCAGAATGCATAGGCAACACATGGAAATGTGACCGCCAATGCCTAAAGCCCAATCTTCAAATAAATATATTCGCATGGATAAGTTCTTCGAATCCGCTCATGCATCTTTTATTTGAATCATACCTGAAGCTTACACATCCATTCTTCGGCCTCACTTGCCTTCTCTCGGTCCTTGCCTGCAGAGGTAGCCAGCACCAGTCACACTTATACAAATATGATAAAAATGCTTAAAAAACACAAATCTTGCCTTCATGAGCGTTTATAACATCAAGAGCAACAATCGCGAAAGAAGCAACCCCTCGTGTTTAATCTATGCATTTATTTGGTCTTGCAAGTGAAAATCCAATTTACACTGAAAATCCTCGCAAAACAAAGAGCCAAATCCAAAACCCGGACTTGAAAAACTATAAGTGGGAAGCGATATCCTATCGAGTCCACCATATTGCATTGTATCGTGCCATGTGTTTGGGGTTAAAGCTATGTCGATTCTGCCTTTCCGTTGGCCGCACAAGACATACATATATATCGTGCTTCATAATTCCTTCGGGTCCGCCACATAAGGTTTCCATTTGTAAAGCCCAGACTCCAGCGTATTATCGCAAATACAAGGGAAAACATGGAAAAACCAGTGGTTGGCCTTACTATTATGTAATCAGGCATATAATCATTGTCGGGTCCAGCTGTCACCCCTCCGCTAACTGCATAACCCCCAGGCTCCGCCGATTACGATAAGCGATCTAGGTAGGTGGACTCGAAATAAATATTATGGCACTTAATAGTCCTCGCAGGTCCGCAATGTATGATTTCCATTTGAAAAGCCCAACTTCAATGTTTTTTGAAACACAAGGATATATGGGAAAACCGTGCGTCTAGACATAAGGCCACTTGAAATATTATATGTCCCGATCTATAATTATCGTCGGGTTCGGGTGATAGCAGTGTGATTATATATAGACCTTGGGCTCGAAACATATATATCGTGGTTAGTAAAACCATCGGCTCTGGTAGATAGTGGCACGCTATATATATATATATATATATATATAAGCCCTGGACCTCCTAATAGCGATAAGTGATTTAGCTCCGAACCCGATATATATATGTAATATGGTTGATAATGTCGTCGGGTCTGGGAGACAGTAGAGCACTATATATATAAAAGCCCAAGACCTCCCAATAACGATATGCGATGGGGCTCCGGACCCAAAATATATGCATTTGGGTTAATAAAATTGTCGGGTCTGGAAGCCATGTATGTGTTGTATTTTAATGTTGATTGCATAGGCGAAGAGGGGTGATTGAAGGTTTTTGGAGGGTTAGGAAGTGTTACCATGGAAGAAATCAATGGAGGGTTTGGAAGGGCTAGAATGAATCATGTGGCAGATATCTATAGAGGTGGGCTTAACCATTAAGAACTGAAGATTTTGACTCGGCAACGAGTTAAAGTCTCTGGGATAAAACAGATCATTCAGAGAGATGCAAGAGATGCAAGATCAACTTCTAGGCGGTCCATTCAAAATTGCTACCACGGCAAATTTTAATAAGGTGGTGGTTGTGGTCACAACACCAGTGTTCCTCTCAGGTGACCTCCTTTTCCTGCATTGAGAAGTGAATGCTCCCACATTCTCCCGTGCATCATCCAACAATATGTCATCATTTTAGTGTACCCACCACTCCAAGCCCCTCTCTTGATCCCTTTTAGCTCCATGTGACCTAGTAGTGAGTGCAAAATCCCATTCATCTTTCGGGTCTCAACAATTGTGTTTGATGCGTAGGTTAGGGTTTCAGCAGATGCGAATGATTTACCAGTATCGTTTATATCACACTGCAGATAGAATTGTATATGCCAGCCTGTGTGCTCTATATATCGTTATTATTTATTACTGTGTATTCTTATTTATTTGCTATGTTGATTATGATAATGAGTGATTCACTGTAACGAAGAGTGATTAAAATAAATAATAACTAAATTGTATGCATATTTTCGCTACGATAAGATTGTTGAAAGGCTAATTAATATGAACTCTGATGCATTCTTCAGACTTTTACGATACATGTAACCATTAAACAAATTTTCTATACACAAAAATGATTTCATATCATGAAGAAGTGTATCAATTCGCCTCCAGCTCATATGAACTTTCATGCTGGGAGTCAATATCAACCAAAAACCACTCTCTAACCTACATGTTGGCCATAGTATACTTGAGAGTAAGATAAATGATTTATTATTTATTAATATTAATTTTTTTTATTTCTAAACATTTAAACCGCAAATATATAGCTGAATTTCAACTTAACCATGCATTCCTTCTAAATAAACGAATTCGTTTGCCAAACCTTTCATAACTGAAAGTTATGATCACGTGTTCATGGAATTTGTACGCATTTTGGTTCACAAATAAATATCAGAAAAAATAATATTATTACATTTTAAAATTTGAACGTATAAAACTACTTCATAAACATAATGTACATTTTTGATAAAAATTCATTATTATTTGGATTTGGGAACAAAGAGCTAACCAAATCAATTTATTTTATGATATGGATAATGAAAATAATCAATTTTTGATTTTATGACATCGATAATATGAATTCTTAAAATTGAATATGAAAAAAATTCTAAAGTGAATTTTTTTTACTTACTAGTTCACGGCAGTGGGTCGCTGCTACCTCTACCATTTCTTAACACTGAGTGGGTAGCCACTACATCCAGGGTTTTTAACACTGAGTCCGCCCGAAGGGCAAGAGCTTTTGGGATTCGACCCCATGACCTCCCATTGATGAGGCACTTGATTTGATAGATTAACCTAACTCTTGGGGCTACTAATAACAGAATTATTGTTTTATTTAAAAAGAATTAATTATATTAAAATCAGTTTGTTGAAAGCTTCAAAATTATAATGTCGAATGGATTTAGTTTTAGTTATTGAGTAAAAAAAGTTAATATCTTTTTTGTTAGTGAAATGGTAAGCTATAATGTCCTGATAATTATTGTTGTAATGACTTAGTGTTTATGGATATTTATTTCCTCATTCATATATGTGAGCCAATAATTTTGTTAAAAAAATTACATCTATAAAAATATAGTAAAATTATAATAATTAAATAAACTAATATACAATAATTAAAAACATTTTATTAAATAAATAAAATATTTTTGATATTATTATTTTTCTTATTTAAAAATCTTGTGGGATGAGATTACATAAATAATGAAAATAAAAATATGTTATTTTCAACTATATAAATAGAAATCAATAAAAAATTTACATCTTTTAAAATTTCATATTAGTTAATTTATTTTTAAATTTTAATTAACAAAAAAAATAATAATATGACTATGTTGATTTATCGAAATTCATATTTAAATCTAAGGATTTCTATTTAATGGATCTAATGAATGTTACCTTCTACAAAAAGATTAGGAACCCCAAATATCCCTATTCAATTTATTAATTTATATTAATAGGCTCACCACTAAAACTCACCTCGGCATTAGCTGCACTAGCATCTACTTCCATTGTAAGATATTTGTATCACTCTCCCTCCATATTTATAGGTTTTTTTTTTTTTGGATCTTCAAATGTCATGGGTAATGTCAAATCCTTGTAAAAAAAATATCTTTTTGTTTCGATATGTGTGTGTGTGTGAGAGTGTGCTTACAAGAATTGTAAAAGAGAAAACTAAGAATGTTGAAATTTATCACATTGAAATTCTAAAAACAAGAAGCCATGTTCTTATCCTTGTATCCATAAGCTATTCAATTTACTATCCAAGCATGATCTCCAAAACCATTGACTTAAAACTTCATTGTACTCATTTTTAAAAGAAAAGATAAAACAATCTCTATACTTCTAGAATCATTATGATACATGGTATTGTAGCAAAGTGAACTATAAATGTTTTGCAAAGAATATTTACTATATGGTAAGAATGTAAAGAAAAAGGAATAAAGCATGAGTCAATTTAGAAGCCTTGATTCTGCTATGGATCACCTAGCTTTAGCTAAAGGTCATTATAGATGAGCGGAATAATAATAAATCAAATATGTTGTGTTGCTTTGTCAAATTCAAGAAAGTATTTGATAGAGTGCATGGAATTATCCTTTGGAATATATCAAGGGAGTTAAAGAGTCCATTTGAGTTGAGGGTCACTTTCAAAGGTTGTATAAAAATGTTATTACTAAATTTAGGAACATTAATGGTTGGCTAAAGAAGGTTATTTGTAATATAGGATTTAAGCAAGGATTCTCTTTATCTTGTACCCTATATTGCATTTACATTGGCAAGTTAGAGGAATGTTTGCGACAAGTTGATTGTGTTGGCACTACTTTAACTAGAAAATACATCATTGTTCTTCTCTACATTGATGGCATTGTTCCTATTCCAAAGAGTCCCTATGATATCATCAAGTAACTAAGAAATCACAAGGATTTATATTGTGGCATGTGTATGAGAGTAAACATTAAGAAAAAAAGGGTTATGATTATCAAATAACAAACGACCACTTACACTAAATTTTGGCATGAAACTAACAACTTTACTTTACACAAACACCCTAAAGTCACTAAAACTATAACATTAAGAAATGATTAATGGAAACAAAAATGCCTATTTTAGTCTTGAAAACAATTGTAAATCAAGTAACTTTGGGTCTTGCAAAGGAGAAAAAAAAATATGTCCTATCCTTTCAACCTCATGGAAGCCATCCTTCCCACTATTGATAGTATTTCTATGATCAGTTACCTAATGTACAAACATATAACAACTAAGATGAAATAGAAGAGTATTCCTAAGTAATGTGGAACATCTATGTACATTTCCTAAGGAGGTTTCACCCATGCAAGTATCTATATATATTGAGAGTTAACCCCTTATTTCTTTCACATTCACATGAAATTTATTTGTTATGTGGGTATATATTTAAGATTTTGCATCATTCTAGCCTTCGGACTAGGCACATTGGTTTATTGATTATGTGTTTTAGCTATTGAATTGACTACATCATTGTGTGAAACCATTTTAAAACCATATAAAACCATTGTTTTCGAGGAATAATATGAAACAATTTCATATCGATGCTCGTGTTTTATATATTTTTCTTATTCCCTTATTTTTGGGCATCCTTTCTTTCTAACTATATGCTTCCCTATTCATGCTACATTCTTTAATTTGAGAGGTTCCATTTCTCTTAAATTGGTTCTATATCTTAATAAGTAATCCCTATATCCATTTGAAATAGGGTTTGAGAACAGATTTCCACCCCACACAATGCATTCCATTAGATCCAATTCCTTTTTGGAGAAATCCTTTGCACTTGCATCACCCTTCAATGCAAAAAATATGCATCATCATTCCTAAGTATTCTCTTATTATTGTGATTCATCTTCACTCATATATCATTCTATTCTAGAGCATTCCCTCACACCCATAGCCCTTTTGTTATAACCTTAGATGTATTATGCATATTGTTTCTTTCTTCTTACTTTTAGGATCATTACAACTTTCTAATGCACCTAACATTCACATTCCTAGTAATTTTTTATTTTTTCTAGGTCACCCTCCTATCATACAAACCCACCTTAACCATGGAATCATCTTTCAAACTTGCATTTTGGGATGGGATTCCACCCTCTAATGTTAGACCCACTATTACCCAAATGCATTAGCATTCCACTTTTCCCTTATTTTAGTATCAACTTCTATAACCTCTAATTCTACTAGAAAATTCATGATTATTAGTTCTTGATTTTATATAGGCTGACCTCGTCACGTAAAACACATGCAACTAGTATATCATTCACTTCTGACAAAATTATTCTCACATAATATTGAACATAAGGATAAATACTTAGAAGGAGTGGTATATATTCTCTTCAATATTGCCAATAATTTGGTTGGTTCCCTCATTGAGGCCCTAAGAAGCCAATTTAAGGTCACCACTTCTAATTTTTAACAAGACATTGCATTTCATCATTGAAGTGCAGCGGGAAAATGTAGCTTGAACTTACTGGTTATGAATATGTGTCTTAATTAGGTATTTTAATATCTATCCACATATGGTTGAAGAATAATGACTACTCATCACAATGATCACTTACAAGAAGTAGCACAATTATAATGGAATCAAATTATGAAGCTATAAATCTACAAAATGAACTCACTAAGGAAACCATATTTAGTTTAAACTCTCATTACATTGACACATGGGACACCTTATATGTTAGTCTAAAGAACATTTTCAATCCCCATATACTAATAATAATTGATGTGTAATAATTACAACTGCAACAAGTTATAACTATAACATCCAACAATATATTGAAGTTTTTATGAATGTCTAAATCCAATATCCAAATCATTGTAGATGGACCCAAGATAGTTGACACATAACAATACAACAGTTATTAGTTGTATAAAATCTTGTAGATTCACAAGATCATGTAATGTACTAAACCACAGGACAAGAATCTACCTCTACTTTGAATAAGAGGAAGCAAATAGATCGATGAAAACAATATGAACAACAAGAATATAAATCATTGGTACATAACACAAGATGTATATGGAGAAAGCCACTTCTCAAAACCACTCTATCTATATTGCATATATCAGAAATATGAGTGAATATACAAAGCTTGTTCTCACTAGAATAATTCTACACAAGTATGCTCAATTCTCACAGCCCTTCATCTAACTCAAGCCAAATTCCTTAACCTATTCAAAATCTCTCCAAGCCCCTAATATGTTATGTAATTCCTAGGATGAATAGCCCATATTTAAAGGGAATTCATACTTCCAAAACTACGCAATCCAAACACAGGATCAACCTCTTATGCATGTATGATATTTACACTCCAGTAAATAATACCACTGATAGTACATTGCCTCTACACTCTAGTCTCAGTTGGGTCTTTCTGTGAGCTGACATGTATGAGCTTCTCATGAGGGAATATTGAGTTAACTAGAGTGGCAATAGTGGATGCAATAGTGAAACAAATGACTGTTAGTCCTCTATTAGCTCCTTCACTGAACATAATTCAGTAAACCGAGTGACCTAATTTTCAACTCAATTTCAACTCATAATGGACCCATAAAACTTAGGGAGAACATATACATGACTATAGAAACACTTCCAACTTGAAATGCCTAAGCTAATTAAGTAAATTAAGCTCAATGAACTATTTACAACTTGCTATGCGGATATATTTCCATTTTAATTCTCAGTTTAATTCAAGAACAAACTAAATTTGAATTTATTGTTATCAAGTCTCAACACTCCCTCTCAACATGAAAGGCATTATCAGCTACCTTGATCCTGTCTCTTTGAAACTCAAATTTACATCTTGATAATGCATCTGTCAAAATGTCAGCATCATCATCCTCCACGGGAACGTACTCTAACAAGATAATTCGTCTTAACGCAAAATCACTGAGATGATGATATCAGATATCAATATGCCAGGAACGATCATGAGAAATTGGATTTTTAGAGAGTTTGATACAACTCTGAGTATCGCAGTAAACCACCGTTGAATCCATCTGCTAACCAAACAATCCAACAAGGATCTTCCTCATCGAGATGGTCTCACATGCTGCCTGACTTACAACAATGTACTCTACCTCTACCGAACTGAGTTCAACAAATATTTGTGTCCTAGTGTATCAAGAAACTCCCACTGACCAATTACTAAAGATCCCTTATGATGTACTCTTCCGATCGGATGAACTCCCTACCCAATCTGCATCGGTAAAGCCTTGAAGCTTCACTCCCTATATTCGTATGTACCATAATCCATACTAAGTAGTGCCTCTAAGGTATCTGAATGCATGCTTTTCCATCTTCCAATACAGACTGGTAGGCCTAACCATCGCTTGACTAAATTGGTTAATTGCATAGCACATATCTAATTGTGTGTTCACCAAGTACATGAGTGAACCCACAAGCTTCTTGTAAATAGTAGCTTCCACTACTTACCCTGAAGTAGCATCCTCCTTCCTCTAGTTAAATTTTAGAGGAGTCTCCATGATTTTGTTTCTCTCTGTGTAGAATATCTTGAATATCTCATTGGCATAGTTTCCTTGAGACACAAACAAATCCCCATCTCCCTGTCATGCCTCCACGCCAATAAAGTAATGCATGGGCCCCATGTCCTTCAATTCAAAATCACTTCCAAGATCCTCCTTGGAAGATTTGGTCAGTTTATCATCAAATGTCAGTATGAGATCATCAACATAAAGTACAATGATCAACAGTTGACCTTCCACCACTATGTGGTATAGATTTGCATCTGCCTCACTCCTCGTGAAGCCCAACCTAGTGAAGTAGCTTTCTATCTTGGTCTGCTAAGAAAAGAGTGCTTTCTTCAGCACATTTAATGCTCTCTTAAACCTGCACACATGTGACTCACTGTCAAAGGTTTCAAAAACTTCAATATGATGTATGTACACCTCTTCCTCAATCATGCCATTAAGGAAGGTTGCATTCACATCCATATGATGTTTCCTCCAACCCATCTATGCTACTAGTGCCAATATAGATTTGATCAATGAGTACCTTGCAACATGAGCAAAGGTCTCATCATAGTCAATCCCCTCAACCTGTGAAAAGTCGTGGGACAAAAACCTAAACTTATGCTTATCCACACTACCATTTGCAGCTTGATTCACCTTCTAAAGCCAACAAGAGCTCACGATTGACTTGTCATCCAATCTCGTGACCACATGACAAAAACTATTATGAACTATGGAGTCACACTCCTCCACCATGGCATCAACTCAAACTAGTTATTACACTCCTTTTTTAAAGGAAGATGGCTCTATCACAATACATTCTCCCATAAGATCCATGTATCTAGTTCACCTCTCAATTGACCTCCTCTACCTGCGCTAAAAACTAGGTGATCCTACATTCTCCCATGCATCATCCAACAATCTATCAACCTTTCGAAGGACCCACCACTCCAGGGCCCTCTCTTTCTCCATTTTAGATCCTTGTGACCTTGTAGTCAGTATAAAATCCCATTCAGCCATTGTGTTTGATGCATAGCTTTCTGGGTTTCGACAATTACGATTGATTTATAATTATCATTTATATCATAGTGCCGATAGAAGTTCAGTTTGATGCGTCGATAGATATTTTGTAGTGTAATAAGAATTGTATATGTCAATTTGTGTGTTTTATATATTGTTATTGTTTGATATATCGTTATTACTAGCAATTGTTCTAAAAGGTGTAAAGGGAGGCTGATAGGTTTCTTAATTTGGAAAAGTTGTATGAGAAAGGCATTTGTAAATGTGTATGTCATATGTTTTGCATTTTCAAAGGTAGCAAGGTCAACTTTTGATCCAAGATTTAATTTAAACTAACTATTACGCACATCCCAATTGAAAACTATAAAAAATATATTTATTTCTTTTTGTGTTTATACATTTTAATTTAACATAAAACTATTGTTTGGTCGTGTTATAAATTATATTATTTTATGTAAAATAGTATACCATATTCATTATTTCTTTTTTCACCTTCTAACTTTCGTCATAGAATTGATAAATATAAAATAGATTTAAAAAAAAATTATTTAAATATTATTGTTCTAATTTTTTTTATGCAATATTTACCAAATTTTCATTATAATGAACTAATTAACGTAATTATAATTTTTATTTAAGTTGTATAGCAATAATATTTTTTAATACTTTCATTAACTAGGCTTTGGTTATTGTTTAAATATGAATTCATATGAATACAATTCAAATGATAAAGTAATTTTTTTTCAATTAAATTTGATGAACACACTCAACTTGCCTCCATCCTAGATTATTTCATCCTTCTCGTAATGCTGATAAAGATTGATTTATTGAAAATCACTATGATAACTGTCAAAGAGCATGTATGCCATGTTAATCATTTAGAACATGTATGACATATTAATCCTCTCGAGCAATAAGTATTTATCTAACTAAATATTATAATTATAAAATACAATTAAAAAACTTGAATTCGTAATGCTAATTACCTATGTGATCAAAGAATTAAAAAATATATAAATAATGATTACAAAGTGTAAATCATAACGCTTTACTAAAAATATAGTTCAAAAAGTAACTTCCAAAAAAAATTATATATATAATATAGATTTTAGTAAATCACTATGTTAAAGCTTAGAATAAATCACCATATATTTTAGTAAATCATTGCATTAAAATAGAGAGATTCACTACATTTTATATTTTATCCACAAACGCTTTAGAATAAATCACTATATA
Organism: Pinus taeda; assembly: GCA_000404065.3. Lineage (NCBI taxonomy): Eukaryota > Viridiplantae > Streptophyta > Pinopsida > Pinales > Pinaceae > Pinus > Pinus taeda. The sequence continues at coordinate 40,749 of APFE031366422.1, forward strand.
TTTTAGTAAATCATTGCATTAAAATAGAGAGATTCACTACGTTTTATATTTTATCCACAAACAAAAAAACATCATGAAGGCCTATACACAAATTTTGTTCGGTGTCGTGACTTTTCAATTACCTTATTATCAAATGAGACACGTTGATCTTATATTTCATTTTGGTAAAACCAATTTGGTTTGGTTTCCTATCTTGACATGTCAACGAAATTATTATGAACCCAAATATCATAATTATAAAACATGTTGACCTATATTCCAATTTGGTTTGATATTATGACTCGCCAACGGCCTCATTATAAACTCAGATATCATAATTATATGGAACAGGTTTGTCATCTCACAAAAAGGACCTTGTAAAGTTTTATATCATATAAGTTTTATATCACACACCAATTTGGTTTGGTGTTTTGATTTCCATTAAACTTATTATCAAGTTAAAGAGTTGTTAAAACACATCTGATAGGTGAATTCAACACTGCCAAGTAGAGATCGTTGTGCCCGCAATAGAAAAATATAGCATTCATGCTTCTCGCTGCCCGTTGTCCATTACTACTCGCTGAACTTTGCTTTGAAATATTAATGCAGCTTTTATTATAAGAAAAAAAAGGAAAAGCTTTTCCCATTAAGAGTTTAAGTTCGCATGCTGAAGAGTGAAAACAAAGAAATCAAAGGTGAAAAAGAACTTTCCAAAATGAAAAATACCGATAAAACAAAAAAATAAGAAGTTAAAAAGGAACTTTCTTTCCAAAATGCAAAATGTCGAAAATATATCTACGCAGGCACAATACCAAAATTATACATTCATGAGTTCTTATATATCTTCACAATGCCTAACAAACATAATATGGAAAAAAAATTACTACTGCTCAATTTCTCGGTCAGAAGAAACCTTGTTGTACAGGTCTTGCTTCAAACCTATCCCAGAAGGTTGAAACAATACCCAAGAACTATGCCAATCCTAGCTCCCCGTAGGAATTGACATTACAACGCAACCATTTAAAAATGAAAAAACTCATTGATCTTCCTTGAAACATATCAGTTCAGTGATACTCAAAGCATATGGAGCAATAATCATTATTTTATGTCGGGTGTTCCACTTTAAAATATGTAGAGCTATTTGGATCTGGAGAACTCATTTAAGTTGTAAGTGACAAAATCACGTCCTACCGCCTAAAACTTGAAAAAAACATTTTCTAGGATTGAAACGTGTTCCATCCAATATTCTTGGATAATGAAATTTATCAAAACATCCCCTAGCTTCTCTATCATGCCTCCGATTTTTATAATTTGGACTTTGAATTTTCAAAAGACTGATTATCGACCATTTGCTGAAGTGAAGGAATCTGTAAACCTTGAAGGTCTTGTGGGGATAATTGACTGTGTATTATCCGTGCTTCTTATAGATTCATCTACATTAGAGTCCTCAAAGCCCTGACATTTTTTCAGGATTGGAGGTAAAGTCATGTCCATATCTATCCCATAAGGAAATGTATTGGAAGAAATTAAGAACATAATATTCATATCTATATTACCTTTTCATTTGACTAGAGAAGGAAACGATGCCTAGTGTTTCAAATTTTTTAGAATTAGACAAGTTTCCATTCTTTAGTTTTACAATAGCAATTTTTTGGGAGCATGAAAATATATATAGCCTTGTATATTTTTAATACAAATCAAGTAAATTGATGATTGTATATAAAATTACCACTCAGAGTAGTCCTTACTAAATGATATTGATTTTGTCAAGTCATTGTTCAAAATAATTTCAAATGATATTGATTTCGTTAAATCATTGTTCAAAATAATTTCTATAGTTATTTTTAATAAGAAAACAAAAATTAATTTTATGCATAAATCATATCTGGGAAAATAACAATGTACAATAGAAAACTTCTATATAGGTAAAAACTAACACTCTATTGTTTATAGTGTCCTGGAAAGGAGGTGGTCGGGTGCTTTGTTAAGTACTTTTAGATGTTAAGTCAGGGGTTCCATTCCAAACCTTTTTAGGGTATTATTCATGCACATGACTATGGTGCATGGAACATTTTAGGGGCTAATATTGGAAAGTGGGCTAGGTTTCCAAAAAAAGGGTTTACCAATTTCCATTTTATCTAAAAATGATTTGTCCACATTTTTTTAGTATAAAATTATTTTACCTTAAAAATCACCAAACTTTATATAGACTAATATAAAATCATTAAAAATCTAAATACTTTTACAAAATTATTTCCAAACATCTCACAATTTGCATATTAACCACGAATAAGATTTACCAAGTTTTTAAAATTTAAGATAAACTTCTATCTTTAAAAATTTCTACGCTATGATGTAACCTCACCACTGAAATGATATAGAAAAAAAAGTCAAATCAAAACAAAGAAAGGCAAATATCCAACCCATAAGCAAAATAATACAAGAAAATATATTATCGTTGAGAAATCTGTGCAATAATACAAATGAATCAATCGAGAACCACATAATAGATTGTCTGCCAACGTCGATCACAATGACCTTCGAGCAAAGAGCTGAGAGAAGAAGAGCAGATGAGTAGAGTATAAACAGGGGAGAAAGCAAAGAAGATCAACGACTCTCAACCAGGAGGTCCAAAATAAATTTTCAAACAAGGTAAGTATGATACAGAGCATCCATCACCATTTTATATAAACCTCTGCACAATCAATAGATCATACAACGCATTCCTAAACACCATAGTATTGCAATGAAATAAGGCTCGTTTTTTAGTTTTATTTTCATAAGAGGTAGAAGCAATACTAACTGGGAGACTCAAAAACATTGTAAATACACTCAGAGGAGCAACCACTTATTCTCAGCCCAGAAGTCTCTAAGTTCTATATTAGCTCCCTAATTACCATTGAAACAAGCATAACCCCCAATGGATGGGATCATGAAGGTATTTCAATGTTCATCCATCTTGGTCTCATCGAATACCAAACCTAGCCTATTAGCAGTTAATATATACCCACTCGGATTACTGATTGTATACGTACAACAACACCACCTTGGGATTTATCTTAAGATGTTGCAGGGTGTGAGTCCTCCTCCTTAACGCTGTGAGAAACCTACTATTGGACTATTCTTGTAAGTATGTGTTGAACTAAATGACTATTATAATTTTTCTTCAATATCACTAATATGGATCGGGTCAGGTAAATTTTTCTGAAAATGGATCTAATGGCCAGTAATTTTATTATAAAATCATAGATTGCATCTATGTTACATGGAATGCAAAAAAAATTACCAAGAAAATTAGTGATAAGAAAAAAAACAGAAAAGCCACGTCACAGTCCCAAACCAGTGGACTATTTTCACTTTATAGATGTTGCACTATGAAAACAGTACTATGCAATTCTAAGAACAAGGATAGAAAATATTTTATTAAAGATCTTACCGGATAGAATTGGCTACATAATTTTGAGAAGCATTGTCACTGCAAGAAGAAATGTTATCTTGGATATTCCATTGACAACCTCCTCGCTATTCGTAAAAGCCAATGGAAATTTATCTCTAGAGCCGAAAATAATGACCGTACTTATTTTTCCTATCATTAGTGACGTGAAGGTCTCCACCCCTATAACAAATTTTCCAGCCTTTTGGCGCCCATGTTGGTGTACATGCACTTAGACTAGCTGCGTTGTTGTACATGCACCTAGATTAGCTCCAGTTAACTTATTGCTTGCATGTGGCACATGTACACATTAACATAAGATAAAACACACTTAGCTTTAGTTAGCTTTAGTTATTGCATGTAAAACTAAGCTTAACTTAGTTGCTTTCATGTATTTATTCTAAAACTAATATTGTAGAATTAATTTTTCATTCTTTTCTCAATTCCTGCTCGCTTCCTTCCTTCTCTTGCAAGCTTGTTTATTGTTTTGCAGATCTAGATCTGTGTATCTCAAAAATGTTACATGGTATCAGAGCATTGGGATTTGTAATAAGTGCACAAGAAATTTTATTTGCAGGTTCAGAAGATTGAAGCAACAACAAAGAATGGAGTCTAAATTAGAGTTTCCACAATCGGCAATTCTCACTCCCTATAATTATTTCGAATGGAAGCCAAAGATTCAACTTCATCTCAGAAGTAGAGGCTTATTTCGAATAACCATGGAAACGGAAGTTGAACCAACATCAGCAATGGAGAAAACAATATATTTCAATCACATGGACGAGGCCTTCGGCATCCTATGTTTATCTATTTCTCCGGAACTGCTATTTCATGTTGAATCATGTTCAACTCCAAATGAAGTATGGAAAATTTTGGAAGGATTGTTTGGAAAACAGGATGAAATGCAAGGTCACATTCTCGAAAATGAGTTAAACTCATTAGATCCTAGAAATTTTGAGAACATTCAAGATTTTTTCACAAGGTATAAAGCCTTATTGGTTCAGCTGAAAGGATGCGGGATCGAAAAATCCAAGCAAGAAAATCAGTTGATCCTTTCCATTTTATCAAAACTTGGTCCAGAGTATGCAGTATTCGTCTCTACATTCCACACAGTCAGATCTGCAACTGGTGCACACTGGATAAGCTTGTCAAAATGGGCACACTTAAAAATTCCAAAGCGCATGCACTTACTGTGCATGCAAAAGGAAAGGCAAATTCCAAAGACCATCAGAAAGGAAAAAGGAAGAAGGATCCTAATCCAAGAAAGGGAAGACATCCCAAACCCCCTGATGGATCATCTGGCTCAAAGGAAAGGATAGGAACGAAAGGGCAATCAATGTGCAATTATTGCCACCATGGTTTTCATCCTGAATCTGCATGCATGAAGAATACTATAGATCTCATGGCGCAGACGCTCCAGCAACACAATCTTGGAGACCACATTCCTGAGAATGCTAAGAAGAAGTCTGGAGAAAAAGCACCAGATCCAAGAGGTAATGGGCATGCTTTGATTGCTCTTCATTCTGCACGACAAGAATGGATCATCGATTTAGGAGCTTCACATCATATGGCTTCTTCAATGGAATCCTTTTCTTCTCTACATGCATACTCAGGTCCTCCCATTCTCATGGGGGATAATTCTGTAGTTGCAGCAACTAGACAAGGAAGAGTACAATTTGAAGATGGAAGTTTTGAAAATGTCTTGCATATTCCAAGGCTTTCTGTGAATCTTCTCTCAGTGTATCAGATGACACACACAGGCAGCGGAAGGAAAGTGGAATTTACCCTAGATTCCGTGAGCATTTATGACATGCAAACCAATTTGAAGATTGCATCTGGCAAGGTAAATGATCAATCTCGTCTGTATACATTTTCTGATTTTTTTCCTCAATCAGATTCTATTTTGCTACTTACGCATGCAAATGAAGAAAGTAGGATTTGGCACGAGAGATTTGGGCACTTGAATTTCAGATATATGCAACAGCTTGGTAAGCAAGGGATTGTCTAAGGATTGCCAACCATTGAATTTTCAGATGGTGTTTGTAATAGATGTGCTCTTGGAAAGCATCCACAAGAAAAATTTGAGAAGGGGCATGCATGGAGAGCCTCTTCATCTTTGGAACTTGTACACAGTGATCTCATGGGTCCATTTCTGGTGCTTTCAATGAGCAAAGCAAGATATGTGTTGTCATTTATAGATGATTACATGAGATTCACTTGGGTTTACTTCTTGGAACTCAAGTCTGAAGTTTTTCAACATCTAAAGATTTTCAAAGCGCATGCGGAAAATCAGTCTGGAAAACGCATCAAGATACTCCGCACAGATAATGGGATGGAATATGTCAACAAAGATATCAAGAATCTTTGTGATGAAGCAGGCATACAGTTGCAACATACAGTTCCTTACACTCCACAGCAAAATGGCGTGGCTGAAAGGAAAAATCGATCTTTGAAAGAGATGGCTAATTTCATGTTGCATGCAAGATCTCTTCCGTCGAAATTGTGGGCTGATGCTATTAATTGTGCTTCATACATCTAGAACATATCTCCTCATAAATCTGTTACTGGAAAAACACCTTTTGAGGCTTGGACTGGCAGGCAACCTGAAGTTATTCATTTCCGCATTTTTGGATCTCGAGTATGGGCCCGCATTCCTCCAGAGAAGAGAAAGGCTTTGGAGCCTCAAAGCAAAGGATGCATGTTTGTTGGATATTCTGATGAAGTCAAAGGGTACAAATTGCTTGATATCCACACTGAAGAGCTCTTTATTGAAAGGAGTGTAAAGTTTGACGAAGATATTTTGCATGCACCAGTAGATGAACTTGTTACCAAGTTTCCATCACCACTTATTGATGAGTATGCAGATGAAACTTCAGACCAGCATTCTGATGACGATGAGTCTCTTCCTGTGACCCATGTTAGACCACCAGTTGTTGAACATCGAGATCATACTTCTGCACGTAGTTCAAAAGATTCTCGACCACCTTCAACACAAAAATGGCGCAGCATGAGTGATATCCTTGATGATCCTGCCTCTATCCCTTTGTTTGAGGAAGATCCGCAAGCACTCTTAGCTATGGAGCCATCCATGCCTATGCATGCTTATATGATGCATTGATCTGATCCACAAACTTATGCAGAAGCAGATGGGCATCCTAAACGGGAAGCCGCCATGGATGAGCTTCTCCAAGCAGTTGACGATGCAGTAAAGAAAGGGAGGAACATGAAAGTTATAAGTGTTGGATCTCATTCCTTCAATCGCTTCGTCTGCCCCCGAGGAGATGGAGGGGTTGTTATCAGTACTCAAGATTACAATTCTCGTAACATGGTAGATGAGAAATCTCTGACTGTTACCGTTGATGCCGGGGTAGAGGTGAGGAAACTGCTTGATACGCTTGCGTCAAAGGGTCTTGCGTTGCCTCAAACAACCAACTGGGATTTTATTTCCATGGCAGGCATCATCAGCACGGCAGCCCACGAGAGTGGACTACGTGGTAAGGGCAGTGGAGTCCACGAGTATGTGGTGGGCATGAGCCTGGTTGTTCCTGCGCCTGCAAATGAAGGATATGCAAAGATCCTCCATTTGACAAACAACGACGAGAATCTAAAGGCCACGAGAGTGTCTATGGGAGTACTGGGGGCCATCTCATAGTTGACGTTTAAAGTGGAGAAAATGTTCAAGCGGTCTGTCACTCTGGATCTAAAAGACGACTCGGATCTGGAAGAATCGTTCGTGAGCTTCGCTAAAGCCCATCAATTTGGGGATGTAAGTTGGTATCCTTCTCTCCATCAAACCGTGTACGGTATCCAAGATAGAGTACCTGTTGACGTCTCAGGAAACGGGAAAATTTCCAACCCAGCCTTTCAACCGATGACAGTGCAATCTGTTGTGCAAAGTAGGAAACTCGAGGAAGAGATTTATGCGAGGAGAGACATTGACTGGAGCTTAATGTGCGGGGTCGACTATTATCTCGGAGTGTGCCTGCGGTATTTTAAGAAACCTGAGGATTATTTGTCACTCAAAAAAGATAGTGTGGACTTTGAATTTATTTACTTCCGCTATCGTGAGCTCGGCACGCCCCGGTGGAATGAGCACGTAATGGAAGAAATGGAGCAGATTGCTGACATCTTCACCAAGACTTTCACTGAGCAGAAGTTTCGATTCCTGCGAGATCGTCTCGGGGTGAAGGACACGACTGCCTAGCAGTTGTCTTTTCTCTACTTTTGCATTATATTTTTGAGGGGGGGTTTTCTTCCCACTGGGTTTTCCCTCTTTCCTCCTTTTTTTATGCATTGTATATGGGTACCTAAAATGGCCGTGTTGCCGGGACTCATTCATTTTGCATCACACTCACCTAAGTTATGCTTAAGGGGGGGTGTTGGTGTACATGCACTTAGACTAGTTGTGCATGTGTACATGCACATACATGCACTTAGACCAGCTGTGTTGGTGTACATGCACCTAGATTAGCTTCAGTTAACTTATTGCTTGCATGTGGCACATGTACACATTAGCTTTAGTTAGCTTTAGTTATTGCATGTACAACTAAGCTTTAGTTATTGCATGTACAACTAAGCTTTAGTTATTGCATGTACACATTAGCTTTAGTTAGCTTTAGTTAGCTTTAGTTATTGCATGCACAACTAATCTTAACTTAGTTGCTTTTATGTATTTATACTAAACCAATATTGTAGAATCAATTCATTCTTTTTTTCAATTCTTGCTTGCTTCC
>APFE031366423.1:0-52833 GCA_000404065.3 Pinus taeda
ACATGCAACAATTATCCTTTTGATTGAGGAAGTTATCCCTTAATTAAGGAGATAAGGATGAGTTGTATTTGAGTTGTAATTAGTTAGCTTAGTTAACTGAGTTAAGTCCAGTTAAATTAGTTCTAAACAGTTGGAGGAACTAATTGTGAGTTCAGTCAGTTAATGCATGCATGCATGCAACCAATGTTCTCTAGATAAATGAATATTTTCTCATAAATAACTCATGCATGTCTGTTCAGAGAAAGACCCAGTTGAGATTAAAGGAAGGGACAATGTACTATCAGTTGGAGGAATTTCCCAATAGAGAAAACTCATCCATGTAGAAGGAATCATCTCCTTTAGGATTTGCAGTTATTTCAGAGATCAGTGACCAGTGTGTGAGGTAATTACACACAGGTGGCAGCGTGAGGACCCAGGAAAAACTGCGCAAGGAAATAGGAGGCTTGGAGGACTAAAGGAAGACACATGTGTTGTCTATTCTGTCTATGAGCAACAGTGAGGGATTGTACTCAGAGCTGGATAGCTTGTGAGCTAAAGCTTTGTGTAATCCTGAGATATTTCCACTTGTATGATAATACATTTAGCGGGGTTTTTAGCTAAGGCTTTCCCCAGAGTATTCTTCAGTGTTCATGTGTGATTGCTTTCTCATTCTCTATTATAATTGTGTTCTTATTTGTATGTTGCTCAAAAATCGTTTAAGCCCTCGTTAATGTTCCTTAATATAAATAAATAAATAATAATAAACTATAATAATAATAAAATAATAAATACTTAATAATAAATAATAAATAATAATAATAAAAATTACATAGATAATAGATAGAATAAATATTAAAAAATACAAGAAATACAACAATAAACAATGAATAAAAATTATAAAAATAAAAATAGTAACTAAAATAATACATAACATAGCTCTATAAATATAAATAGAAATCAAACAAGAAAAAAATAAAATAAACAGTAAAAGCTATTAAAAAGAAATAAAACAAGAAAGCAATAAAGTTGCATGTAGACACATGGAGTGTGTGCATGTGGTTCCCCTTCCAATGTTTGCTCTATTTATTAGATGGTGAGGAAGATTGGAGGCATTCCATCATTTCAAGATTCTATCATTCATTTTCTTGGGAGAATAGTGTTCTAAGACAAAGGATTCCCTGGTAGTAGTACGTTGATTGAGGGCTCGGGGGTGGTCAATTGTAGCAAGATTTTGTGCAATTGAGCTTACGTTTGGGTGGAGGGTCGTCCCCAAGACTTTGTTGCAGTTAGAAGACTTCAACTAAAGTCACAGGTAAAATTTTGAGCTTTGATGTTAATTAGTTGATAATTGCATGTTGATTATAAATTACTTGATTAATATGATTAATTACATGTTTATTTTGGGGCTATTACATATGGTATCAGAGCTTAGGCTCAACCCCTAGGGCCTACGGGCATCTTAAAAAAAAATGTTTTTCTTTTTTGAGATTTTTTAATTCGACTTGTTTTGAAAGTTTCAGGATCGTTACTTTAGGGAGGCCGCATGTCCCTTTTTGGTCTACAAATACATGTAATTTTTATTTCAGGGTTTTCAAAAAAAAAAAGAAGCTAAAAGCCAATCTAACTCAATCACAAGCTGTTAAAAAATCTTATCTGCTCTTTAGTGAGGGATTTAATAAATAAAATCCTTTGCAAAATTTTCCAGGAGTTCTTCTAACATTCATATTGCAAGACTAACAAGATACTGTGTTCTATCTTTTGGTTCTCAGGTAGTTTTCAATTCTTGAAAAACTGAAAGGAGGTGGTTGCTAGTTTTTGAAAACTTCAATTTCAATTTTTTTTTTTTGGAAAAATAAAAATTTGATCTTTAACTCTAAATTTATTATACCTCGAAAGAGTTCAAATCCTGGAAATGTAACTTTTTTTTCTTATTACATGTCATGCCAGGCAGTAACTCCACAAAACAAACAACTGATTCGTATATTATTCCATAGGTAGGTCATTGTTATATACAATAGGGAGTGATTGTTCAGTTCATCTCCCGATGACTGTTCACATTCCTATTTTATTTATTTACATAAAATTCCCCCAATCATGAAGGTTAGGTGTCAATATTGGGTTTAGTCGGACATTATAGTGTCGACATCATAATAAGATTGCTCTAAGATGCATGGGATGGTCCTAATGACTCTTAGAGTGGGCAGGAAAATCATCAAGGTATGGTTGCATGATATGGTTAATATCGTGAAAAGCATAATTCATTGGCCGTTGTAAAGTTGCTCCTACATTCTTAAGACCGAAAGGAACATTGCGATAAGAAAACATACCTTGTGGAAAAATCAACACAGTCTTATGCTGGTCAAATGAGAGTATGTTGACTTGATTGTAGCTAGAGAAGCCATCCATAAATAAGAAAATTTCATTTTTGGACAATCATAAAAAATTTGGTCGATAAAAGGAGTTGGGTAGTTGTCCTTAGGACATGCTTTATTAATATCCTGATAATCAACACATACTCGGATCATACCCTATTTCTTCATCATGGGAACAATATTTGAGATCCAATTGGTTAAAGGAACAAGATAAATAAAAACAACACACAAAAGTTTTCAACTTCTGCCTTAATCGCAAAAGATTTCTTAGGGTGAATCAGACGTAAACATTGTCTAATTCACTTGGCATTCGGATATGTTTTAATTTCATGCACGGCAATATTAGGATCAATGTCTGGTATCTTTTTGTATGTCCAAGCAAACACATCACAAAATTCTTGGAAAAGGTCCTTGTAAATATTAATCTCGTTTGGAGAGCAAGAAGCAACTATATGGACATTTTCAATAATTTCGGGCTAACTGAAATGTCGAGGGGAATAGTGTCCTCAATATTTTCCAAGTTTTTCTGAGAATTCACCTCATAAATGGATATGGTATTATGAGGTTGCTCAGTAAACGTGGGGGAGAAAAAGTCTTCAAAATTAATCTCAAGAGTATCGATTTAAGGTAATAAAGACGAACTATCATGACTATCGTCCCAGGGTTTCTCATTTGACATCATGATCTCCATGATGCTTTTGTCGGTGGAAAAGTTGTTGTCAAAAGGATCAAAATGTGAATTTAAACCTAAATCTTGAGAGGAATACTCAAACAAGCTCACTAAGTTATTGTTTTTAGAATTTGCTGAACAGGTCAGGTGAATAGCCTCATAAGCTATCTCAATGAGGCCGAGCAACATACAATCACCAAAAGATTCAATGTTGGAACTATCAAGAACTATCCAGGGATCATATGCAACAATAGTAGACAAAATCATGTTGATAAGAGACACCGTAGAGGGAATATCAGAAGGAGGAAGTGTGTAATTTACCATTAAGGATGAATCTTTTAATAATCCTACTCCAACATTTTCAAAAGGTAGTGGGGTATTTCCCACAAGAGGGATGTTTCAAGTAGTCTGGGAATCAGCAACAAAAAAGGCAAGTTGATTAATGGCCACAATGCTCCCCTAGTGGGAGAAGGTAATCATCTGAAAATAGGATGAGACTACAACTCCCATTGCATATATCCAAGTACATCCTAGTAAGTGGTTGTAATATAAATATCCATCAATGACATTGACTTCTACCAAGACTGTTTTACCAGCTAATTCTACTAGCAAGGAATCGATATTTTCATAAGGTTTAAATCCTCTTCCATCCAAATATTTGAGTGTTATCGGTGACTAAGTAAGGGAAGGAGAACCTAAATCTTTCCAACATGACATTAACATGATGCAAGTAGAGGCACCTTCGTCTATAATGGTGTGGAAGGCATTTTTCCTCTAACCACGACTTGAATCATAAATGCAAGTTGGGGAAAATTTTTAAGTGTATAATTCTTGTGATTGAACACATCAAGACCTGAATATGAAGGATCTACTCCTCCAATGGCTGCTACGAATGATTTCCTCTAAGCGGGACAGTTCTACAAAACCTCGAGAGTAGACATAATTGAAGGAGAATGGGCTAAATATTCAACTATATTATAGTTTTGTGTAGCTCTCACATGGGGGTTAAATGGTGATTTACAAATCACCCCTTTGGGAGGTTTAATCGTCAACTCAAGAGTATTTTTCTCGATTTGGAGAGGAACAAACATGGGTGGAGTAGAACTAGAAGGTTGATCAGTAGCCTTTCCAGTTGAAGGATTAAGATTACCATAATCTTTGTTTTTGGTGGCCACCGAGACATCTTTCTGACACATGAATACATTGGAAGTGTTTTGGGAATAAGAGGATATGTCTTGGAAAACCATTTTCGTCTCCTGCTAGGGGAAAGGATCTGTCAACACGAGAGGTGCAGTGGATGGAGCTTTCAAAAATCGATTGATTTCCACTTGATGTGGACAATCCTTGGTGAAATTCTCATCATTATAGATAAGACAAGGGTAACGAGGCTTATGCGTCTCGTCAGGAGATTGATTCTTCTATTTATCCTATGGAGGGTTTTCCTTTTTGCTCTTACCTTTACCATTTTTCTTACCTCTAGGTTGTTGAGATTTTCCTTTGGTTGCTTGAACAACATTTATCTGGAAAGTACTCACAGGAGCAAGATTAGAGGGGCTATGATTGGTCACAGTTTGAGCATATTTCGAATTAGTTTGATTAGAATATTTGCTCACTGACTGTTGATTGATGGAACCAATCACGCCATCAACACCATGTGATTCCTTTGAAGGATCAAGTGGAACAATATTCGAAGGTCATGGAGTATTGGGTATCTTGTCATAGAGTGTGCTAGATTGAGTGTAAATTAAATCCAAATATTGAGCACGATAAATGACTTGCTCTTAAGTAACAACTTCGTCGTTGGAAATGTCTTCAATTATAAAAGGAAACAAGGATTTAATGAACCATTATGCCAACAACTGATCAAGAATATAAGTTTTGACCAGATGACGTCAACGCATCCACTCATGTATTTGATTAGATATAAGAGTAGAGTCAGATTGATTTAGGAGGTCAAAAGCTTAGTACTAGTTTCGTAACATATGGGTAATTGGAAATGGGTTAGAGACGTGGTTGCCAATGCATTAACGTTTTTAAATGAAGCTCTATGCAATTAAACATACCACTTTGCAGCCAAACTAGTAAGAGTTCACTGGAAAAGTCGTAAACGAATGGAGTCCAACACCTAAGGAGTTCGACGAACACCATAAATGATAGGTCCTCTCTCCAAGCATCATTACTATATCCCATGATTATCATTGAGAATAGCACAAGGGTCCAACACTGTCAATAGAAGGCATCTGCACTTGTGGTTTTGACATCGTCCCTGTTACAAGTCATTTTGTCACATCCAATCAAATGGCCTTGAAACAGGATCAATCAACATCCATTGACACTTTGTGTTCATCCCCTTCAAAGTTAAGAGCGTCCTCTCTCTAAAAGTTACAATAATTCTAGGTTAAAATACTCAAAACCCTAATTTTTGGACCCATCACACTTAGCCTTCACGCAAATTTCACTTTTGCAAGTTGGACTTGGAAAAAGTTGCACTAACTAGCGCATGTTGCTTTCCCTACAAGTGCAATGACCCTTGGAATTCAGTAAAAAAAATAAAAATAAAAATTATAATATTCTCTTTCTAGAAGCTTCCCAAGTGGTTTTAACTATTTACTGTTGGATTAGATCTTGAACTCCTACTCTTGAAGCCTTATCTCTTACCCCTATAACATATCTTCCCTCTAATGTGGGTTTAATTCCTAGAATGGTAAATCCCAAACCACCTCTTTTACCCTATAAATACACTACCTCCCATAGAATCTAGGTTGGCTTTTGGAGACTCTTAGTTATGCCCTCATGTTGTTTCTTTGTGCCTAAGGATCCATTATCCATCCATGCATTTGAGTTGTGATTGAAGGCTTTCTTTGTGGCAAAGGAAGGACAAGATAATTGAGATACATCTACAAGTTCAAGATCTGAAAGGTTTGTATCTTCTCCTACATTCATTAATATAAAAAGTGCTTTGTTTTCCTATAATTATGTCTCATTTATGCATATGTAGAAAAATTCCCTCTTGACTCATTGTTTAGATATGTTATTATATGTTATTTGTATATTTTGGTTCTCTTTCTTGTTTTAGTTGTTTTGCAGGTTCCACTTTTAGCATTTAGAGTTGGATTTGGAGCTTACAAGCAAGGAGAAGAGGAGAGCTTGCATTGGATTCCAGGTAAGTCTTTCTTCCATATTCTAAACTTTCTAAGGAAAACATTAGTCATTTTGTCTCTGTTGTTTCTAGATCAGGCCACTAGATCTAGGGAGTTTTCTTCTGTCCGCAGAAGGAAATTATTTGTCAAACAACTTGGCAAACATACTAGGGAACAAGATGTTCCTTTAGTGGTTTCCTTTGCCTACTATTTTAGGACCTTTTAAAATGACTCAATTTGACTTGTTCAAACGATTTTTTTTTTTAACATGATCGGGTACTTATCTATTATAAAAACTGCTGAATATGAGTGTTGTTACAAGGAGTGGGGAGAGAGGAAAAGAAGTCTAAAATTGGCACGCAGGCCCTGGCTTCTTAGTAGTAACCTTATAGCTGATATATTGAAATAAGAAACGGCTATATTGCCTTACAAAGAGCCCTGCAAGAAAACAAAATTTGCTGGCCATGTTATTTTTTTACCAAAACTGATTGACTGAGTCCTCCATCTGAGTATCCTTCTTGCTTGCTCTGGTGGATGCCTCGGCTTGCATGGCATCAGTGATGTTTTTAATGTGTGCGATGGCCTCTTCCAGGTGATTTTATTTTTCTTTCAGGCTCTCTATTTCAGCTCGCTGCTTTTCCAATTTTTTCCTCTTGGAGCGACTGTCAGCCTGATAGTCTTCCTTGAGCTCGTTATGGCACTTGATGATCCTTGCAATCATGAAACAGTGTTGCTTACAAAGCGTGCAAGTGTTATTGCCCAGCACGCGGTCCAGAGGATTCTCAGGGGGATTGCTGTCGGCCTGGATCTCATTCTGAGGTCTGATTTCAGAGGGCTCCGCCATGTCTGAGAAGAAAAGAACAGCAAAGGGGATCAGCGACAAAAAGACCTGAGGAGAGAAGGAGTTATACCTCAATCGACTCGGGAAGAGGCAAGCTTCAGTGCAGGGGCTGCCTCGCTTGTTGTAGTTCTTCTGGATCCGGAAGAGAAGGTAACGCGCAGCTGAGATGGGCTGGGGATGAGCGCTGATGCTACAATGCTCCTGGACCAAATCGAAAAACACAGAGACTGCTCTTTGCTGTCTAGAATAGAGGGGAGGGAGTGGTTTATAAAGCAACTGAGGGGGCTGGTCGGGCATGGGATACTGAGGGAGAACATGAACTTGGGCAAACACGGGATCCTCTAGGAGATCTTTGATGCATATGAAGGGGATTACGAAGGGACTTATGCCAGAGGTCTCAGGGGATGGATCACGAGGAGCTTGACGGGATCAGGAATCAAGAGAAGGCCGGTCAATAAGCTGGGAGGATTGGAGCATGCGATTCACGAAGGAGCTGTGAGGGGTCAGAGAATCTAGAGAGAAGCAGATGTGATCCGAGTGAGCCTAAAAACTGATATTTTTTGGATTCTGAGACGTACTTAACTTGCAGCTCTGAAGTGATGTCGGTTCAGCAGTTCTGCTATGGGATCGCCTTGTCATAGAGATGATCATTCTCGCTTATTTGACCGCTCGGCCTGCTGATGGCCTTGGAGGCGTAGGAGTCCGCTGCTGCATTGTTTTCTCTTAAGACATGCTTGAACGTTATTTCTCCCAAATTTCTGATGTTTTTATGGATCCTGAGCTTTATATTGTTGAGAGTGGCTTTGTTGAAGTATGCTCCTGAGACCATAGCTGCAATGATGATGGCAGAGTCCCCCATGATGATAGGATTTTTAATTTCCAGTCTATTTAGAATCGAGGTGCCCAGAAGGAGGCTGTATGCTTCAGCCACATTGTTAGATACTATCCCCAATCCCCATTCATAGCTAACAATAGTTTCTCCTCTGTGATTTTTAATGATGCCTCCAGCTCCGGCTTTTCCTGGGTTGTTCTTGGAGGCTCCGTCGAAATGTAAGGTGGGGCACTTCTGATCTGAGATCCATTGGTTGACCTCTTCCTTGGTTCCTCTGAGTTTCCAATGGGATCTCTTCTTATGAGTTTTTGTTTGGGGGTATTGAAGATTGGTGTAGCTAAGGTTAAACTTGTTGTACCATTGAGTCTCTGCGTGCTTCCAACTTGACTAGTCTGGGAGAGCAATGAGGTTGGTGATGATTTCTTCTGAGATGATGGCTATTGTTTTAGCTAGGGTGCTGGCTATGGAAGGCTTTTTGTTGTTGAATACATAGTTGTTCCTTGCTAGCCAAATTTGCCAACAAAGAGTGGCTGGGATGCATTTCCACAGTCGGTTGATATTGTGTTTGCCTTTTTTGGGGAAGGGATAACATTTCCCCCAGTTTTTCTGAAGAGAGGTAATATGATCAAAACTTTCACTGATTGTCATGGGATTTATCACTTGTTTCCAACAACTTTGCGCAAAGGGACAGAGAAGAAAGATATGTTGTATGGATTCCTCCTCAGCGCAGCAGAAGCAGCATCTTGAGGGACCCTGTATTCCTCTTTTCCTTAGGTTCTCAGCAGTGAGGATCTTTCCTTTGATGAGTGTCCAATTGAAGTGTTTGATCTTTGGTAAACATTCCGATTTCCAAGCAGTTGTGTGGAGATTCCAGTTTGCAATTTGAGTGGTTGCCTGGAGGATTTTGTACCCCTCTTTAACCGTGAATTTGCCTCCACTAGAATCCCAGATGTACCTATCTTCGACCCCTGAATTTGTCACTGCAGAACCCGCGAGAGAGCGCTTAAGATTGGACCAGAGGTCCCTGAGGTCGATGGGGAGGTTAAGATCCTTCCAATCTTGCCATATGTTCTGGTTCCAAGTTGATATGTCATACAAGGTAGTTAAATTTCTTTCTTCCATCCAGATCTGGAGTGGTCTAGAAGCTTGATGAAGATTCCTTGGCTTTGAGCCCATGATTCTGTCTGACCAAATATTGATGCTCTTACCATTTCCAGGGAATTTGGATGTGTTTTCTCTGAATTGTGGGAGCACTTTTTTGATGAGTTTCCACACTGGGGTGCAAGGTCTTTCCACTATTGGATCGAAGAGGAGGTTCGAGTTTGGGCCACTGAGGTATTTCCTTTTTATGACCTCCACCCACCACGAACCTTTTCCTGTAAGAATTCTCCAAATCAGCTTGAAACCCAGAGCCCGATTGGAGAGGCTTGGGATTTTGATAAATAAGCCACATTTTTCATAAGGTAAAGTTACCTGGTCCCATTTAACAAGGCTAAATTTCTTGGACTCTTTCTTCTCTCCCTGCCAAAGGAAACTTCTAAGGATGATCTCCATGTGTTTGTGAATGCTTGCTGGGGCCAAGATGACTGCATATTGGTAGATTGGGAGGGCTGAGAGGATAGCCTTGATGAGGATTACTCTGCCTGCCAGGTTCAGCCAAGAGACTCCCCAACTCTGAAGAAGGCCTCTCATTCTTTATATATGTTTGGCCCATATTTCTGCCTTGACTGTTTCCTTAGCAAGAGGCAGGCCTAGATATGAGAAGGAACTCCAATTTCTTTGCATCGGAATGTCAAGAATCAGGGATATTCTTTGTTGAATTTGGAGAGGGACATTCCAAGTATAGATCTTGCATTTTCTATTGTTCAACTTTCCTCCTGAAGCTGCTAAGAAGGCATCCAGCACTTTCTTGAATCTCTTTGCCATTAGACTGGAGGCGCCCCCAATGAGAAGAGTGTCATCCGCGAAGAGCGAATGATTGATCTCTTTGGTCCCTCTTTCAATCTTGATGCCAGTGGTTTCTTTTTGCCTTCGAAGGTTTTCTAAGTGAATACTCAGAGTCTCAGCAATAATAATGAATAAGAAGGGGGAGAGGGGGAGCCTTGTCTCAGCCCTCTAGAGCTCTTGAAATAGTTGCTGGGGCGGCCATTGATCAAAGGGGCAGTCCAAGGGTTGGAGATGCACCCGTTGATGATACATATGAAATTTTTGGAGTCCAAATCTTTTGAGAGTTTCTGTTAAGAAGGCGTGGTCAACTCTGTCAAAGGCGTTTTCCATGTCTAGTTTAATTATCATTCCTCTTTCCCCTCTATTGTGGCTGCTATGTATAGCTTCTTGAATGAGGATGACGTTGTCAGTGATTTGCCTGTTTGGGACAAAACCTCCCTGATTCTCAGAAATCAAGTGGGGAAGGAGTTTTTTGAGCCTATTGGCAAGAATTTTGGTTACAATCTTGTAGGAGACATTGCAAAGAGATATGGGGCGGAAACTATCGAAGGAGAGGGGATTCATTTCCTTGGGGATGAGAGCTATGTGCGAAGACTTGGTGTTTTCTCCCATCTTGTGATTTTGAAAGACATTCTTGACCATCCGCACAAAATATTTTTTGATTGTTTCCCAATGGTTTTGGTAGAAGGCAACCGTGAAGCCATCCAGTCCCGGGGCCTTGTCCTGCTGCATACTGAAGGTAGCCGTGCATATTTCCTCTTCTGTAATGTCCTGATCCAACTCTTTGTTCTGAGCCTCTGAGATTTTTCTCTCAATTGCATTGAGGAATTCGAAGTTGTCCGTTTTCTAAGGAGCAGTAGAGAGGAGAGATTTGAAGTGGTTGTGGGCTGCTTGCTTGATTTCCTCTTGGTCCCTGAGCTGTTTTCCTTCTACCTCTATTTTATCTATCTGGTTGCCAGCTCTCCTGAGCTTTATGTTGTTGTGGAAAAAGGAAGTGTTTTTGTCTCCAGCTTTCAGCCATAGACAACGAGACTTCTGTCTTTGATCCTCTTCTTCAGCTCTGTTCTGTCTATAGAGTTCTCTGTACATTTCTTTTTCATAGTCTAAATCCTCAGTTGTGTATTGGACATTTTCTTTGGCCTTATTCCACTGCTCCATCTTCAAGAGAAGGTCCGATTTTTTTTTGTTCTCCATGACCGCTGCTTCTTTTGCCCACTATTTAATGACTGATCTCAGCGCCTTTAGCTTTGTTTCCCATACGTAGTAAGGCGACCCGTTGACTTCTTTGGCCCACTGATTTTTGATGAGGGAGCGGAAATCATCTTGCAGGTCCCAGATTTTATTGTACTTAAAAGGAAGAGGTCCCAGATTTCTGCCTTTGTCCAAATTTAGGATCACAGGTTTATGATCAGAGGCCGAGGCATGGATTAAATGACTTTTGATGGACTGGAAACTTGCAGCGATTCCTTCTTGGAGTAGGAATCTGTCTAGTCTCTCTTTTATATTGGATAAGCCGATCCTTTTATTGCTCCATGTATATTTTCCATTGGATAGGGGAATGTCCATCAAGTTGTGGAGCTGGATTATGGATTCTAGCATATCTCTGGAGGGGTCTGCGTGGAAGTTTCCTCCCAGTTTTTCTTCCACGTTTCTTATTAAATTTAGATCTCCCACAAGAATTATTTTCCTATTTTGTACAGATTGAAGGTCTGAGGATATTGTTTCCCAACAACGGCCTTTGTCCCTGTGATGATTTGGTGCATATATGTTGTATATATAGTAGATTTCCTGAGATCCTTTGTTTTTCAGATCTGTTCTGACCCACCAACTGCAAAATTAGGAGTTGATGATTTCCCATTTATTCTTGTTCCACATTGTTCCTGTTCCACCTGAGGCACCTTCTGAACCAATTGATACCCCATTGAAGTTCTCGAAATTTTGAGTTTGGTGTTGAAAGTCTTGTGCCGAAATTTTGGTCTCCTGGATGAGAAGAAGATCCGGCTGCTCCTGCTTTAATAAATCCCTGATTGATTTTAGTTTTAAGGGAGAGCCCATCCCCCTACAATTCCAAGAGACCAAGATCATTATTTACCGTTGGTTGGGTGAGGACCACTCCTCTCCTTTGCCTTTTCTCCACTTCCTTTCAGCTTGCCTAGGTATGAATCCATTGGTTGTTGCGTTCCCGTTGCCATCTCTTTTGCCACTGTTTCATCTCTGAGTTCTTTGTTTGAATTTCGACCAACTTTTCTCAGAGGGTCTGTGAATTGATTGGCTTCTTTCATTTTGCCTCTAGTTAGGATTCTATCTGTGGATGGAGGAGGGAAAGGGAGGGTGATCATGCGGGTGGGAGAAGGAGGAGCTCGGGGGGAGGGGGAGGAGAAGGAGGACCTTCAGCAGACAGGGATTCGAAGGGATTGGAAGTTGAGGGAGGAGCTGAGCTGAGAGGAGGGGGGATCAGGGGGGGTTTTTGAGCTGGGACCTTGGGGGTGGGAAGGTTTTCTCCTTTTCACTGGTTCCCAAGAGCCTTCAGGATTTTCCTCATTCTCAGATGGGTCGTTTGATTTTAACTTACTACATCTATTGGTGAAATTTCCATACTCGTGACATACCTTGCATTTGAAGGGGAGATGCTCGTAGTCCAGCTGTTGGATGTGCGTCCATTAGTCTACCCTGAGCTTGATGGCTTCCGGCAGGCCTTTCCCTAGATCTACTTCAACGCAGATCCTTGCGCATGCATGCATGTTCTCCCTTGGCTCCGATCTGTCAATGTATTTGCCTACTGCATTCCCTATTGTCTTTACTGATTCATCTCCCCAGCAGTGTAGCGGAAGATGTGGGAGATGAACCCAAACTGGAACAGCGTTTGGGATATCCATTTCCGGATCGAAGTCTGGAGTCCATTTGTTCAGGTACAGACCTCTTGAGTCCATGAAGTAAGGGCCATTTCTGAATATGAGGTTCTTGTCTTCTTTTGATTCGAACATAAAGGTGAAATAAACTCGCCCGCAAAATCTAATGGCTATCTTCCCTTGAATCATCGAGCTCCAGTTGCGCTCAACCCATTTCTGAACTGATCTTGGGGAGGGCCAGAGACCAGTGAACTGGCCTACTAGCCCTCTTTCAGCGAGGATGATTGCAGACTTCCTTGGGAGGGAAGGAGGGAGATTTACCTCCAGGATTTCATCAAGCTTTTTAATGAACTTGGTCACAGTGGGTCGAGATCTGGAAATGACTAAATCAGAGAATAAAGAGGCGAATATTTCCGCATGGTTCTTGGAGCCTGGAGGGGGAGGGGCAAGCCCGTCTATTCAAAGAATGAATGGCCAGCGAAGGTGAACGCAGAATGGTCAGCGCGGGGTAGGTTGGGCCCCAGCGGGGGCGGGGAGCAGCAAATGGCCAATGGAGAAGGCGAGGGAGCGATCAGGGCGAAAGGGAGAGGACGGCAGCGGCCCTGCCAGGCAGGTCCTGGAGAGCAGGTGCAGATGCAGGCGCAGGAGCTAGGTCAGGGATCGCCAGAGCTCGAGCGTCTCTTCAAAATAATCGACTTGTTCAAACAATTATCAGTCATAGGAAAGTATAATTATTAGCTTGCTGGGGTTTGTTTTTCGTCTTTTGAGAAGAATCACCCCCAACGATTTTTTGTGTTGAGATAGAGCGACCTAGTGCACTTGTCTCTCTCTGTAAGTGTGATGAATAACACTAGTTATCATATATATAATGTGATGCTCCTGTGTGAATTATTTTGATTCAATAATCTAGACACATTTCATTTTTCATTGCATTTGAAAATTGAAAAGGAAAAGAAAAGAAAATTTTCATTTACTTCATGCATTATGGCTTTGAATTAAATTGGAATTGTACATTTGAAGATATTAATTAGGAAGTTCTTATTTGCTGCATCATTGTTTGAAACTTCTTCCTTTCCTTAGATAGATCTTCACTGAACAAAAAAGAGTTCTTTTAATCATGCTAGTTGCATTATAGGAAGTTCAAGTGAATTTATTTCATGAGACTTGAAACTGAAACTTTAATCAATATCAACTTTAAAATTTATTCAAATAACCTAGGGAGCATTTGGAAAATTAATTACACACATAGTGGTCTAGGCTAGAAGACATTTTTCAGTGTCATTAAGCATAAGAGTTTTCATTAGTTGTCAACATTACATCCCGGGGATGGTTCGTTTTCCACGTACATTGGAGTATATTAGAACGTTCTTCCACGTACCTTTGAGTATATAGGACTACACTCCACGTACATATGAGTATATTGGAATGCCCCATCATACGGTTACGCATTAGAAAGCACTACTATGGACTATGATTCCACATACCTCTGGGTATATTTTGGAAGTCCCCACTAGGTTGCAATACTACGATAGGTAACTGAGTTGGCTGCCTTGTTAATTGTGGCACATTGAGCATATAATTCATGGAGATTTCCCACACATACCAACAACGGTATATTACAATTCGCAGTGACTTGGTAATCACTTTTAGCTAGTTACCCCTTTCTATTTTTATTTGTGTCTTTATTTTTCTAAAATTAATTAATCCACCATGGAAGAACACCCTGAACACCCTAGTCGTTCATGTAGAATGAAAATATTTCCTCCTCTACCTCCAAACAAAACACCTAGTCATCGTAAGAACAAGAAAACACAAATTACCGAAACTAGTGCATCGAAAGCTACCCCTTCTGGAACCACATCTGAGATTAATCAACAAGAACCCGAAACTACATCTTTACAAAGTGGCAAGCTTGAAGTAGTTGAAACTGAAACTCTTGAGTCGTTAGAACATGAAATCATTGAACCTAAATTTGTATATTCAAACACTTTACAACCTAAGGATATACAACTTGAGGAACCACAAATAACTGAACCAACTACTCTAGGAACTTATTATTCATTTTCTTTGCATTTATCTCAACCACAACCTATGTTTTTGGGTCTTGGTGGAGAACCACTTCCACCTAGTCTTTGGAGTATTGAGGAAATTCCTCAGAAAGAGTCTTCTTGAACTCGATCTACCGTAAAATTTGCAAAGACTCCTCTTTATCAAGCTTTTCCTTTTGGTACCCATGATGCTCATTTAGAAGCTCCTTTACATCAAAATCCTCATTTTAATTCACCTTTGAACTTTCCTCGACAAATTCCTTTGAGAAGTATAATCATGTATGAGTCAACAATTATTTCTCAATCGATATATTCTATCATGAGTGAATGGACCGAAGTTGCAATAACTTCTATGTTTCCCACTTCACCAGAAACTCACATGTATGGTGGTCCGTAAGTGCTACCTAGCTACTAGTCATTGTCTGGAACCTTTCTTGGTGTGTTTTCTATTCATTGGACTTATCATTTACAATATTCATATGGAATACCATATGTTCCCTCCTTAGCAAATGCCTCACAACCTATTCAACTTATTGCACCCAACCTCCTTTGGACCAACAATATGGTGTGTTTCTAAATGGATTAGGACACCAACAGTGACCTACTGTGTCCTATACTAGGTACCCTCCCCCTGGGATGAAGTTGCCTCTGTTCACTCCTTATCCTTCATTTGGGGGGGACCTATTGTTGAAATGTTCCCATCTACTGGTCAAATGCTACAAGTTGGTGCTCCTCCCTGTTTGATTCATCTTCCTACGAGTGCCCCATTTCCAGGAATGATTGCTCTTCCTTGGAATCCTACTTTTCCTATTCAACCTGGTTTGGTATTAACTCAAATGTCGACCTCTGAAATGGCTTCATATATGCCTCAAGTTCCTACTTGTCAATATGTTCAATCCATACCTTGACCTACCTAATTTATGCTTCCAATGAGTCAACTTGTTTAGGTTGTATCCCAAATACAAACTAGTCAAACGATACCCAGGATTTCTCAAATCATGTTTACCCAGCTTATTCAAGGTGTATTACAAACCCCATTTAATCCACTTGGTCTAACTATTCCATAGATGCAAGTTAGACAACCTTCTCAAAGCATGCCATAGGTGTTAACCAATCATCCTAATATTGGAATGATGCAAATTCCATATGGGAAATCCTTCCAAGGTATCCCACAAATTCCTGTTGGCCAAACAACTATACCACAAATAACTTATTAAGGTCAACAGATCCAAAGTCATCCTTTCTAATCTTACCAAGTTTTTCATGGAATTGGGTAACCTGGTCTGGATTATCCTGTTTATCAAACTCCTCCTTATCCTGACAGAATGCAAGTGTCCATAGCTCAAACCATTCCACCATATCCAGGATACCCTCCACCACTGGTTAACCTTTATGTATAAAATTCTACAAATCTAGCTTTGATACCATGTATAATTTACTATAGATTCGTAAGCTCATGTAATTTAATAAAGCACATGACAAGAATGTACTTCTACTTTCAACCAGTGGAAGTGAATAGATCGATGAAAACAATATGAACAAGAAGAAGACAAATCAATGGCACATAACAGAATAAGTTTTCCTGGGGAAAGCCACTGCTCAAAACCTTGCCTATCTATATTGCATTAATCAGAAATCCAAGATGATAATACAATGCTTGTTCTCACAAGAACAATCCCTGCACTAGTTCCTCCAACCGTTAGAACTATTTTAGCTATCTATAACTCAGTCAAACTGAGTTATCTAATTACAACTCAAATAAACTCATCATGGACCCCTAAAACTTAGAGAGAACATATACATGACTTCATAAAGACTTCCAACTCAAAATTCCTAAGTTAACTAAGTCAACTTAAGTTAGTTAACTATTACAAGCTGCTATGAGAAAATAATTTTCAATTAATTCAAGGAAAAATTAAATTGTAATTTCTAGATGTTATTTTTAACATTTCTTTTTGTTATTTTAAACACTCCCTCTCAACATGAAAGGAATTTATCTCTATCCCAATCCTGAACCTTTGGAATGTTTTACATGCAACACTTCTTTCTAGTGTTGTTTCTACAAAAACTCTTGAAACTAAAAAAGCATCCAACCTGAATCAGTATGATGCATCTGTCACCAAACTCTCTGAATGCTACTGCCTCTATCGACTGAAAAATATGCTCTTCTACTGACTCTGCCTTTCTGCACTGTTGTCAACTCTTCTTTGTGCTCTTCAGTTATCTGACTGCTCTAGCCTCTGTCGCTCTGATCTCTGACTGCATCAATTGCTATTGATTCATACTACTACTATGTACTTTGGGATCCCATAGCAAGGTACAATCCACGAGATAAAACATCTCAATGGACCCTGCCCAATTTCAACCCTCTTGGGACTATCCCTTCACACTGCCCCACCTCACACTTGGAGGTATCACTGCATGTGCTCCCTTTTCCCACTTGGCTTGAAATTCCCCCCTATTGGAGGTCTCTACTTGAGTGGATACCTCCACTCGGTCTCCTCTCTGCTTCTCCAATTGTGGCTACACCAAAATTGTTTGAGACTGCTTCCAAGGCTTCCTCTGGGGCCGCATGTTGAGAGATAATTCACTCTCCCTCTCAACCACAAAGTCTCAAACCTTTGCCTTGCTCTTCAAATATTTGCATGCATCTTTTACCTCAAGAGCATACAATTTCTTGACCCATGAACCTATCTGTTTCACTTGTCCCATGGCGTTGTGTCTAAGAAAAACCTTTCCCTTACTAAAAATCACATCATAGCCACGATCTTCCAATACCATGACTGAAACAAGATTCTTCTTTAGTCCTAGAACATACATCACATCTTTGATCCTGAGAGGGGAGCCAAACTCCCTTTGAAAGGTAACCTTACCGGTCCTGGTAGCTCTATACCTCGCGTCATCTCCAAACTCTATGCTCTGCTTGAGGTCTTTCTCCTCAAAATCACTACAGAGATCTATGTTCCCCGTCATATGTAATGAGGCACTACTGTCAAGATACCACACTCCTCCCATGACAGTGTTGGCCATGCATGCAATGACAGTGAAATCAAGTTCGAATTATGAAGCTAGAGCTTCAGCTACTGTAGGCTCCTTCTTGCTTGATTTCTTTTGTGGTCAATTTGTGGCATAGGACTCGTGCTTGTGACAATGAAAGCACTTGACTTTCGATAATTCCATCTTCTTTTTTCCCACCTCCCGTTGGGACTTCTTTCCCTTGGCCTTCATTTCCTAACTCGGTAAGGGAAAGTCCTCTTCCGCTTCCTTGGAAGAGGTCCCATCTATGGCGTTCCTTCGAAACTCCTCTTATAGAAAATCCGACCACATCGTTCCGAACATGGTAGCTTCTCCCTCACATTGACATATTCTTGATAACTATGCCAACTCTTGGGAAGTCCTAGAAGAGCTAGGCTCACCATATCATCCTCAACAATAGTGATTCCAACACTTCCAAGCTCATCTCGATAATGAGTGAACTTGGTCAAGTAATTTGGAATTGATTCACTCACCTCCATCTTGATTTTTCGAAGTTTGTCCTTCAGCGCCAAATTCCTATGGTCATTGTTGTTCTGAAATAGGTATGTCAATGCTTTCTAAATAGCATACAAATTTTCCTTGCCATGAAGACTTGAGACAATGTGGTCTTGAACTCCCTCAAGGATAATTTGAGTCACTCTTTCCACACACTTCTTCCATTCGGCTAGATCTTTAGCATTAGATTTTGGTGGTTTCATAATGTCTTTATCGAATTCCTTCAAGCCATTATCCTCCAACATGACCTCCATCCTGTCCTTCCAGACTATATAATTCTAGCTCCCATCCAAGGCATAATCAATCCACAAATCGTAGAATGCCATCTGCTGATCCTAAAGTGTTTAATGCAAATACAAATTTCACTTGTAACCCTGAACTCAAAAACTTTGAAATCTCCTCTAGTATGCTTTCTTAAGCTCCGATACCATGTAGAAATTTCTACAAATCTAGCTCTGAGACCATGTATAATTTCCTGTAGATTCACAGGATCATGCAATTTACTAAATCATAGGACACAAATCTACTTCTACTTTCAACCAGCGGAAGCCAATAGATTGATGAAAACAATATGAACAAGTAGAAGACAAATCAATGGAACATAACAAAATAATTTTTCCTGGGGAAATCCACTGCTCAAAACCCCGCCTATATGTATTGCATTAATCAGAAATCCAACATGATAATACAATGATCGTTATCACAAGAACAATCCCTGCACAAGTATAATCAACTCTCAACTCACAAGCTAGCTCAAGCCAAATCCTTAGCCTATTCTACAACTCTCCAAGCCCCTATTTCCTTGCATTGTTGGTCAAAGAATTTGGAATAATACAATATGCTCTGCTCAACCTTGAGCTCAACTTGCACAAGTATTTCCTATCCTCTGCCTGATGACTTCCTTTGGCCAATACTTAGCCAAATTCCTAGCCTTCAAGATCTTAATTCCTTGCAAAATTCCTTAGAGAATTAGCCTGTATTTAAAGGGAAATCCTCACTTCATAATTGCGCAATCCAAACATAAGTCCTCAACTGATTGCATGCATGATCTGTACAACTCGAAAAATCATACAACTGATAGTACATTGTCCCTACACTCTAGTCTCAACTAGGTCTTCCTATGAAATTACATGCATGGGTTTCTCATGAGTGAATCTTTAGTTCGAGTAGCACTTGAGGATGCACCAGTGCACCAACTCACTACTAATCCTCTACTAGTTCCTCCAATCGTTAGAACTAGTTTAACTTTCTATAACTCAGTCAAACTGAGTTATCTAATTACAACTCAAATAAACTCATACTGGACCCCTAAAACTTAGGGAGAACATATACATGACTTCAGAAAGACTTCCAACTTGAAATTCCTAAGTTAAGTAAGTCAACTTAAGTTAGTTAACTATTACAAGTTTCTATGAGAAAAGAATTTACAAATTAATTCACAATTTAATTCAAGGACAAATTAAATTGGAATTTTTGGATGTTATTTTTAACATTTCTTGTTGCTATTTTCAACACTTTATCCACAAGGTCAACCTCCTTGAATGGAATTTAATAGGAAATTACTATTAATTTCAAGGTTAGAGTTAGCAGATCTCTCCTGGTTATCGAATGATATAATTGTCATTCTCTTAGGTGGTCAATTATTCCAACCAAATTTTCGAGTGACATTCTGAAGTTTAATGCAAACCCTGGAGAAGATCCATAAAATCACGTCATAACCTAATTTATGGTGTTCGTCAAACTCCTTAAATGATGACTCCATTTGTTTACGACTTTTCCAACAAACTCTTTCTAATTCGACAACTAAGTTGTATGTTGAATTACCTAGAGCCTTATTTAACAACTTTAATGCATTGGAAACCACGTTTCTAACCCATTTCTAATTAACCATCCATTATGAAACTAGTACTGAGCTTTTGACCTCCTTAAAGCAATTTGACTCTACTCATATATCCAATCATATACATGAGTGGAGGCGTCAACGTTGTCTAGTCAAAACTTATATTATTGATCAATTGTTTACAAAATGATTCATTAAATCCTTGCTACCTTCTATAATTGAAGACGTTGCCAAAGGTGGAGTTTTTATTGAAGAGAAAGTCATTTCTCATGCTCAATATTTGGATTTAATTTACACTGAATCCAACACGCTCTATGACAAGATACTCAATGCTCTATGACCTTCAGATATTGTTCCACCTTCTCCTTCAAAGGAATCACACATTTTTAATGGCGTGATTGGTTCCGTTGGTCAACAGTCAGTGAGAAAATCTTCTAATCAAACTAATTCGAAATCTTCTCCAACTGTGACCAATCAAAGTCACTTTAATCATGCTCCTGTGAGTATAGTTACAATTTACACTTATGTCATCAAACACCATTGAACAGTTGCTTGTAGCCGCCAATTACAATTTACACAACCAATTACAATATACTATTCGCACTATTAAAATTGGAGTATTAACAAAAAATCCTTTTTACAAATTTAGTAAGTTTTTTTTTGGAATGTAATTTAAGTTGGTGCTTTTTTAAAACTTTTTTTTGAATTTAAGTTAAGTTAAAGTTCAATATATAAATTTAGTTGGGTTTTTTTTGGGAATGTAATTTAAATTGGTGAGGAATATAAATTACAAAGGTTGGTGTATAAATTTAATAAGTGTTTTTTTGGAAGTAAATTAAGTTAAAAAAAAAAAATTTATCAAAAGTTTAAATACACAATGTTTAGAGAATTTTATTAATTAACCTAGATTAATCTTAACTCTGGATCTATCAAATGTCCCCTAAGTAATCAAATCTCTTGAGGTGCAAACCTCTTTTAGAGTGAAAAGAGATTTGATCCTTCTCAGGGCTTGGTAGATTCATAGTTAAAATGGATCTAGGTTGATTTAATTATTAGCTTTTAAATAAGCCACATTAGAAAACAATACCCGTTAAAATTTTAACATTACATGATCTCTACCATACTGGTCCTAGAATTTTATGTTTTTATTTTTATTTTATTTTGATGGAATAAAAATGTTAAACATTACAAAATATTTAACACACTGGGTTGGAGAGCTCCTCTCTGGAGAATAAACATTACAACATCTGCATCATACTTGACTAGAAAGCACCTCTTTGCCCAATAGGTTTATTTTGGATTTTTGTTAGAGTGTAATTTTTACAAAGGAAAAATGTAAAATGAGTCTGTATATTTGGTGTATAATAATATGGATTTGTATATGTTATAGTGAGTGATATTTATCAAATGAAAATGTGCAAATGGATTATATGTGACCTTTTGATATTATGACGTGTTATATGATATTTGCAAAACAATTTATCTCCTTAATGAAGATGAAATTATATTCATACATCTTATAATAAATATCAACTTTTAATTAACACAAGTTTAATAGTATGGTTGAAAGGTAATGTTTTCTACATTTTAGATTTTTTTTTTTAATATCAGAGGAGAATTATAATATTTTACAATAGTTAAATATTATGCTTTTAATTGATGCCTGAAAAATTCAAATCTAATGATCAAATGTTCAACTTACTTCACTTAGATCCCATGTGGCCATATTCCTACACCTATCACTGTTGAATAGAGAGAGATATTGACTCTTTGCAATGACTTATAAAATTGATGATGAAAATGAAGTTCATGCTCAATGGGACTTAACGGTGGACTTATATATTGAGTTGTCAAATGAATTTAACCATACATGTGGTCATCATAACTTTTCTAACCACAAACCACAACTTGCTCCCAAACATTGAGGTCAAGAGGGGGTGCCCTTATCAACACTATCCATAAGTTTTAAAACTCAGTGAAAATAAAACAACATACGTCATCTCCTTACTTCTCCCAATGCGGTTTCAAGTGTATAGTTTAAAATCAACAAGAATGGAGGTTTATAGTTGGTCAAGCAAAGTGTTATATTTAACCCTCCCAAAAGAGGACATCATCATGGTTACATAGATGAGTTGGACATAAGCCAATGGAACAAGCTTTTATCTTCTATTATTATCTACTTCCATCTTGGTATTCATTGATGGCAATAAATGTTTTTTTATTAAGTAAAAATTTTAAGGGGAGTCATGAATCTAATACTATGCAGTCACACAAAACAAAACAATTTTCTTAACGTAATTGCCTACACATGTATTCCATGGAGCTTGAGCAACTCTCATTCATGAGAACCTGTACAAATAATTCTTATATATGATGACAAAACTGACATAATTCTTAAAAGTTTAAAATTCTTGTTAAAAGAAAACCAATATTTAACTAATTGAAAACTCTTGGCATCATGTAATTTGATCCATCACATGTTAAGGTTCCTACCGTACAATAATATTCTTAAAAGTTAATTAAAACATTCATCATACCTTTATGAGGAATGAAACTTTGTGTTGAGAAAAAGGGAAAATACTATACATTTTGGCATCTTCCCCTTTCTTACTACAGGTCTTCAAGGATTAACTATTATAAATGAGGTATAATTTCCTAAAAGAAGAAAATGTCGCTTTTCAATGTCAAAATGTTATTGGACTCTGTAAACAGTAATATATGGGAATTTTGTTTAATAAATCAACCGTATAATATTCCATTTATATTATTAGAGTGTATAAGACTATTTTTTATTATGTCTGAGGCATGTTATAAAGTGTTTAAAATTTTGTGGAGAACTAATGCCTAAAGGAAATATTTTAGCGATGGAGTTTTCAAAATTTCAAGTTTATTTTTTAATAAAAATTTAGAGGTGAATCAAAACAAATTATTGCAATGCAATGAATAAAATAGAGTTAAAGTGTTGAGTAATTTTATTGATAATGAAATATTTGAAGCAAAGTGGGTATTAACAAAGACAAATATACAACCATAAAAAGAACCCTTAACAAGTCAATGAGAGTTGAACTAGAACATATCTAGTCTTGTAGATATGAAATCTACACCTACCCTCTTGTTATTGCAATTGTGTTTCCTAGGCCTGGTTTTGATGTACTCGAAGCTTCATTCCTAACCGATGTCTTCACAATCTTCTTGTAAGGATCCTTGATTGTGGCTCCTTCTTTTGCTTGTTATTCAAAATAAAATTTAAATCTCCTGGATTAATCTTATTAAGAGGATTTAATATAACAACAAATTCTTTGAACAAAGTACCTATAGTTATAATTTTCCATGTAATTATTTGGGGCATATGAATTTGTTATTTGAGAGGTGAAATTGACAATGAATTAACTAAAAATTCAATCTAATTTATAAAGATATAATAACATTATAAACATATGGTACAATGATATGATATAATTGCATGACATCATGAGATACATTTATCTTACATTATAATAAATTCAACACCCCTTAATCCTAGTTCTTATGAAATCCTTCTTATGAATCTTAGAATTTTGTTTATTTCTGGAAGGAGAAGAGTTAGTGTAAGAGTTTGTTTTTGAATTAAATATTTTAGACTCTTTATTCTTTCTTGGTCCACCAGGGCCCTTAAACTCCCTTGATAATAACTTCATGATTTTGGGGTTTGATTATTTTCTTCACTATTTTTTCTTACTATTTCACATTTTCCATGAGCCTTGATTTTATTTATTTCAAGTTCCATAGTTTCATATTTCTTTGCTTTTATCCTAGGATTTTTATGCTACCTTTCATATTCTCTCAAAGAAGATGGGGTAATCTAAGACAATCAAATGGGGTGAAAGCAAATGGAAAAGGAATATTCCATCCCTTCGTAGGAGAGCTATGGATTTTTCCATCATTAGTTGCGTTTCTTAGCAAGCCCTTGTGAGAGTGTCATGAAATGGTTACTTATCAACATTTTTTGTATGGGAACAATATTTGCTAGGATGAATTTCCCCTTCTTACTCATTTTAATGTGTTGGTTTTTGTTTTATCGATTACCATTTCTTTCATCTTATATTTTTTAAAGTCCTTTGTATTTCCCTAGATTTATTTTCTCAACACCTCATACTTATTCTGACTACATAATACGTCATGAATTTTTCCACTAGATTATGTATAAGTTTGTCGTTTGCCTTTTGTAGACTTCAAACTTTTTTCAAGCCATCTCCTTCTTCATTTTAGGACGTAGTTTAGGTTGTCATATTCTCCATATAGAATCATTGGAAAGTGTTTGTACTCATAACAAAAGTCACATTTAAAATATATTTGCTCATAATCAAGTTTTTAGACATGGATCTAAGATCTTATTTGAATTTTAATCACGAATAAGCCACTTTCATAATACACTTCAATAAACATTTGAGTGCATGCATATATCCATAATGGCTTCAGATATGTTTATGTATTTTCCAAACATGTTTCTTGTTTGGGATAAGGTTGTTTAATCCATGGTTGTTGTTAGGAAACCAACTCACAAAAAGATAGAAAAGATAGATCAATGCCTTAGAATTCAGCCTCTTCGAGGGGGCAACCTCCTTTACGTTACAAAAATGAACAATTCTTGGATGATTTAAATGAAAATACCTCCTTTCTATATAAAGGAGTCTAAGGGGTCATAATACAATCATAGCTGACATAACAATAATAATGTAACTGCACGATAATAACAATAGTGGGCTTCTATGGAGCACAATAATAACAATATGGGGACTATCTGGGCACAACAATATAATAAGGGGGTTGTACTAATAACAATAAGGGGTTACACTAGTAGTATAGGGACCTAACATGCCCCTCTCCTTCAGAAAGTGTTGTCCTCGAGTAGTTCTTGATGCTCGTGTATAAAATTCTTATCCTCCCATGTGGAATCTTCAGCTGGTAAGTTCTTCCACTTGATGAGATACTTTGAAATTGATCGATTTCGTAGCTATCCGGTTCTTGTTTCTGTGACTACTCCAGGCTCCAATATGTTTTTTCCTTCCTCATCAAGTTCTAGCAATATTGTTTGAACTGGGATCTTCTGCCTCTTTTTGAATGAGTGGCCACACTTCTTCATCCTTCTTCCATTTATACCTTGTTTTGTTTATCCAATCTGGTTGGATAATAGAAATGGCACACAACAATGCTTCCCCATCCTCATCCTTTCTTGAGAGTGCATCTGCCACAACATTTTGCTTCCGTTTTTTGTAGATGATTTCAAAGTCGTAACCCAACATCTTTGTGACCCATTTTTGTCGCTCTTCAGAGGATAATTTTTGTTCTAGAAAGTATTTAATACTATCATGATCGGTTTTTACCTTGAAGTGTCTTCCCATTAGGTAAGGTCGACATTTCTTAAGTGTGTGTAGTATTGCCAACATTTCCTTCTCATAAATAGCTTTCTTGAGGGACATTTGTTTGTATGTATGTAACCATAAAAATACCCAATTGCTTGCATCAAAACTTCTTTCATTTCGATGTTGATCTGCCTGTTGTTTCATTCAATTCTGCACCAAAGTGGCGTTATCCTTTAAAAGTTGGAGAACTTATGGTTGATGCTCGATTTGATCTTTCACTGCTTGAATCTTTTTCTTCTTGATATGTCCTTCTATATTTAGAGTTTGAGGAGTGGTAATTTCTTCCAATGCATTACAAGATATGGTCAGATTCATTTCTTGATGCTCTATGTGATCTTTCACTTCTTGAACATTTTTCTTCTTAGTATGTCCTTCTATCTGAAGAGTTTGAGGAGTAGTAATTATTTCCAATGCTTTACAAGATGTGGTCGGATGATACTATTTCGGCTTCACATTCTTCGCAAGCTTCTTCTTTTTCTTTTAGCTTATTTTTCAAGAGATTTTCCCTTCTTTTTGTTTCCACGTTTTCTACCTTGAGAGAAATGATTTTATTTCGTAATTTCTCATTCTATTCAATAGCACTTATTAACAATTCATCTACATTTCCATCTAGCCCTGAGTCATCATCATTTGTGAATGCCATGAATAATACTTCTTGGCTTCCAGCATGGTCATTTTCTTCATCTGATTCTTCATTACCTCCTTTGCGGCGAGGGAACTGGTTAGTTGATTTCTTTTTGATGACTACAAATTCATTTTCATCAGACTCATCTTGCTTAGAGAGGAAATTCTTCTTATTGAAACCTTTCTTTTTGTATACCATCCTTTTAGAATTTTCTTCATCATCACTATCATGCTTATGAGGACATTTTGCACCATAATGACCTATTTTTCCACATTTGAAACAAATAAGAGGGTATTTACCTTTTAGCTTAGATCCTTTCTTCAACCTTCGTACAAATTGCGCCAATTCCGATTCAACATCAAAGTCATCACTACTGACATTCCTTTCTTTCCCCTTTTTTGATTTTGAGGCCTTGAGTGCTACATCTTTGGAACTTGGGTAGCCTTTTCTCATCTCATAGGCAATGAGGATTCCATGGAGTTCATCCATCTTGAGAGTATTCAGATCCTTCATTTCTTCTATGGCACCTACTTTGGAGTCAAATCTGTCCGTGAGAGACCTTAAGACCTTTTGAACAATGGTGCTTTCTTCAATGTTTTCTTCCAATCCTTTAAGAGAGTTGACCACCTCAGCTACTCGGAGAAAGTATGATGCAATATCTTCTTCATCATCCATTTTCAGACTTTCAAATTGCCTTCTATGAGTTTGAAGCTTTGCCTTCTTGACTTTGGAGTCCCCGTCGTATAAGCCAATTAGCTTATCCCATACTTCTTTGGCAGAGTTACAATTCATGACTTTTGTAAATTCAGAATCAGTGATCCCACTAGTGATGGAGTTTAAGGCTTTTGCATTTGCAACGTAGACTTTCCTCTTGTCTTGATCTGTTGGAAGAGTGGAAGGAGCTATGTACTCATTTAAGACCGAATGCCAAACTTCAGGTTCAAGGGACATTAAGTAGTAGGACATTCTCTTTTTCCAGAAACTAAAATTTGTGCCATCGAACAGAGGAGGTCTTCCTGACACTTCTTGATTTCTCATCATGACTAAGAATCATTCTTCAAGCTGTTAGGCTGATATGAAGAAGCCCGCTTTGATACCAATTGTTGGAAATACTGAGAGAGGGGGTGAATCAGTATTTCTTTTCAATCATTATTTTTATTAGTTAAAAACATTTATATTTGGAACACAGAAATAGATAACAGGGATAGATGCTTTTATTAATGTGATCGTTGCAATAAATCAAGTACAATATATATATATAGTTTCAATCAGTTTCCAAGCACCAACTTGGACTCTTTGTGAGGCTCCAACCTCTAGAGCACCAACTTTGTCTTGTCAAGGCACCAACCTTGAATTTAGGAGCACCAACTCCCAGGACACCAATCCTTTCAATTCTGAGGCACCAACCCTCTGCTGTAAATTGTCTGGATCTGTTTGGTTGTAATTCTTTGCTCCCAACCCTACTGGACCTATGACTTACTTTTGTCCTCCTGTTCCTTCCACTTCTGCCAGAACTTTGGCTTCCTTTGTTTCTTATAGTTCGACAGCCACAACCACTTTTTTTTTATAAGCCTGATATGCTGACCTTTGGCTTCCTCCTTGCTCGCTCGACCTTCGTCTTCCTCAACGCTCGCTCGACCTTCAGCTTCCTCAACGCTCGCTCGACCTTTTGGCTTCCCTCTGTATTCGAGTGTTCCAATACTCACAGGACATGTAAATTCAGAAGAGAAGCGGAATCAGAAGTCTTCAGCCACACTTTATTCATGGCTTAATTTCTAACCAATCGGAAGTCTTCAGCCACACTATTCGTGGCTTACTTTGCACGGAGGATCCCACTTTTCAACTCCTACCTTCGGTCCCACATTGACTTTTCTCTTTTTAATCAGCGCCTCGTTCCATACCGTCAATTTCTTCTGTATTAGATCCGATGATCAACACAATCCATCGGAAGCTTGCTACGCCGTAGATCTCTTCTCTCCAAATATAATGGTCCCGACTTAACCCGATCAACCCAAAAACTGTCCATTGATCCTTCACCGTCGATCAACCCGCTTTAGAACCAACGACCTACATGCATTTCGGGTGAGCCACTTGCAAGGGAAATAACCACCCGAAATGGTGGTTTTCTCTCTCCACCCGCGTGCTACATGTCACTCGGTTAATGGAATCGGGGGAGCTCCTCTAAATACCACTTACTGCCTAGCGTTCACCCGATAACCACTGCCACTATTACAAACCTGCTTCGGGTGGTTTTCTCTCTCCACCCGCGTGCTACGTGTTGCTTGGTTAATGGAATCAGGGGAGCTCTTCTAAATACCACTTACTACCTAGCGTTCACCCGATAACCACTGCCATTATTACAAACCCGCTTTTTGGAATATAACCATATACATTAATCATTCACTTAAATAAAACGCTTAATCGTTTAACCACGAGATTAACACTTAACATAAGATAACCTGATTTGTGAATAAAAGCGTTAAGCACTGAGATTTATATTTTTCAGTGGGAATACAAAGGAATACCCGATTAACTGTTGAACGCGATACACAGAGTAACGAGAGTCCACACCAGGCACGATAATGATACACATTTGAATCAAATTCATTAATTTAACATCTGGTATAGAGTCTTTCCCTCTCGGCTCAATTACAGCAATAAATTGACCTCTGTCTCAAACCCCCTCTAACACTCAACCTCTCGCTTCTCACTCAAAACCTAATCATCTCAGCTCCCTTGACTTTCCACTCTTCTCTGGTCTGATATGGCTCCTCTGTTAACTCCTCTGATACGTTCCTCTTCTGATGGCTTCCTTGATGGCTTTGCTCCTTGGCTTCTTGCTCTTGTTTCTTCATGCATCTACTCTGCTTGGCTTCGCAATATTGTTTACTCATCTAGAATATTGCCATATTGACATCAATGAAAATCTAGATCAACAAGCCCTTGATTAAGTTTTAATCTTGGCCATTAGTGTTCCAAGGGAGGATTATAAGAGGAAGTAGATGGACAGTTGGAGAACACATTAGATACACCAGAGATACTTAGAGAATTCGATTTTCTAGATCTAGGGAGTCAACTATAGGAGGGTTGAGTTTCTTCAGTGAGCCTACACAAAAGCAACACATGAGCTTCAAAGGCATAGTTAAATTTGGCTAGACAGAGGGTTGATTTAGTTGCTAGAGGCTGAGAAGATTTCCCGAAGGTGCTAGTGATTCATTCTCAGAGGTTGGATTGGGCAGACGACTTGATCAGTTGCAGTTCCAAGCAGAGCATTCTAATGCCTCCATAGGCTTGACACAAAGGCTGATGCAGGGGTTTCGTGGAGCCCATTCAGAGCCAGTTTTAGAGCTGAATCAGTGCCAAGTGAGACAAAATTTGTCTCACTAATTTTTGTGGCTAGTTTCTCTTGTAGTGGATTGCCAATTTGTGCATCCATATTGTACTCAGAATTTCTCACTGCTGCTTAATAATGAAAACCCTGAGTTGCTGCACTGGTTTTTCCGGGGACATTTGACCAAAAATAAAGATGTCATTTTTATGTGTGCTAGAATTTGCTCAGTTTCCAGTGATATTTTCTTCCGTAGTTTATTTATGAAAATCATAGTGTGAATTATTTGGTATTTTCCGTAACAAACACAAAAAAATTGTTAGATAAATTAACAATTAGGAAAATAATTTCTAGTTGCTGTGATAGATGCAATTTTCACAAGGTATTAGAGCGGAAGTGATTAGCCAGGAAGCTCAGAAGTCGATGTAAGAATTTTGCTATTCAAAGGGCGCAATAGTCTGAAATTCTCAAAGGCTGCTCAGTATCTAGACAGGCAAGTTGAATTACTGGATCACAGGTTTGATTTTTAGTTGTAGGTTGGCAGAAAAGTCGAGTTGCCCAGGATAATGATTCCAACAGTCAGAGGGAGCAACACCAACTTAGATTTC
Organism: Pinus taeda; assembly: GCA_000404065.3. Taxonomy (NCBI): domain Eukaryota; kingdom Viridiplantae; phylum Streptophyta; class Pinopsida; order Pinales; family Pinaceae; genus Pinus; species Pinus taeda. The sequence goes on from APFE031366423.1 coordinate 30,013, forward strand.
GTTGAGCAGATTTCTGGTTGAATGTAGAGGATTTTGCAGCAGTTTCAATCGCAGAACCAACATCGGGTGGAAGAGAAATTGCACACACAGAGGGAGATTTTTCTCTAAGGGTTTCTAGCCAGGAAATCTAATTCTCCCAGTTGCAAATTAGCAGTAGCAACGAGCAGATTTGCACATTCCAAGTGTGAGTGTCTATATTTTGCAACTTTGTAGAGATTGCCAGAGAAGGCCGAACAAGTTTTCCAAATTGCAGATCTGGACAATAGATCGACTTCTAGTTGTCGGAGACAAGTGTTGGAGGAGGTGTGAGTTGTCCAGTGCGAGTTGAAAAGAAAAGAAGGGTCCCAACCATGGACTAGGCTTAAATGGAGATAGTAGGGCACTAGATTAAGGAGGAGTATGAAACTCCAACGTGTCAAATGGGCAGCGTCCAACGCAATTGCAACAAGGAGATCAGTCAACTCAGTTTCAGATTGTTGGAGCGGGACTATCACCTTTGCTACAAGAGCCCACAATGTCATAGTAGTAGGTTCAGTGTCAGCAGACGTAGTCTATCATTAGACAGTTGCAGTCAATACCCGAGTGACAATTACATAACTAGTTGCAGTGACACAGACAATGCAAATTGCCCAGTTGTAGTATGCAGGTGCAGTTCTAGCCAAGAGGTTCCCAGTGTAGAGCTACGCAGTCCCGTTTCCAATGCATGAGGACAGTGTGAGTTGCCAAGGAGCAGAGAGATTTCCCATAGGGAGATCGCGACTTAGAGGGAGTCTAGTTTTAGAGGGAGCATCCCTATGGAAGCTAGTACTTCAAGATCTGGGGAGATCAGACTCGTTATTGTAGTAGTTGTAGCAACAATGCAGAAGCATCAACAAAGTAGTAGCAACGACAGTATGAGTAGATCAGATTTCGCTATGTTGGCAGTCATACCTCCAAGAGTGAGGTGGGGTGACTTGGAGCTGTAGCCCCAAAGAGCTACAAAGATGGGCAGGGTCCTTGAGTCCACCTCATGGATCATTACCTGGCGACGAGGGCCCACAGTATTCAGTAGCAAGATGGATCAATGTGAGAGGCACAGTTAGATTCTAGAATGACAGTTGCATACTAGTAGTAGTTAGATACTGCGTTGCACAATGTAGAGTTGGCAGCTGTTGCAGAGTCAACAACAACGCAGAGTCTTCAATGGACAGTGCAATAACTAGTAGCAATCAGAGACTCGAGTGACAAATGTATCATATTGAACACAATTGATTTAGTATTTTGGATGCTCCTCAATTGTAGTTGTTGCAGTAGCAACATCCATAGATGAGACGGAGTTGCAGTGTAGATGCAGGGTTGGAAACAGTATCTCTGTGTCAATAGCAACACGGATGCAACATCAAAATTGTGCAGTAGTTGGTGGGCAACAACAGCGAGACATCCACATCGTGAGAGGAGATGAAACAAAGACAAAGTGTTGACGACTTGATCAGTTGCAGTTCTAGGCAGAGCGTTCTAGTGCCTACTCAGGCTTGACGCAGAAGCTGACAACGGGATTTCGTAGAGCCCATTCATAGCCAGTTTCAGAGCTTGATCAGTGCCGGGTGAGACACAATTTGTCTCACTAATTTTTGAGACCAGTTTCTCTTGTAGTGGATTGCCAGTTTGTGCATCCAAATTGTACTCAGAGTTTCTCATCGCTGCTTAATAATAAAAACCATCGGCTGCTGCACTGGTTTTTCCAGGTTGGGTTTTTCCGGGGACATTTGTCCAAAAATAATGGTGTCATTTTTGTGTGTGTGTGTGTGCTAGAATTTTCCCAATTTCCAGTGCTATTTTCTTCCGCAGTTTATTTGTGAAAATCAGTGTGAATTATTTGGTATTTTCCGTAGCAGACAACAAATAAATTGTTAAATAAATTAACAATTACGAAAATAATTTCCAGTTGCTGTGGTAGATGAAATTTTCACATTCTAAAATGTGAGATTGATGGGTTCAATGCAAGTTCCAGGGACATGGGCATTTATCAACTTATCTCTTAGTAACCAAAACTCATTAAAAGATACAGTTGGAAAGTAGTTTCCTGACTTTGGATCAAAATGCAATACCATGAAGGAAAGTTAAAGAAATCCTTTAAATCCAGTTCAATAGTACATTTTCATGCACCTAAAACTCAAAAATATAACATCTTAGATGAAGGATACAATCAACCTCCAGTGGAGGAACTGGATTTTGGGAGTCATTGTGAAGACAATTGAATCAAACATTAATACCCTCGAACTGAATGGCAATTGTATTTATGTTTTACTTAAAAACATGATTTACATCTTGGTCATATATCTTTTCTGTAATTTAAAAAAAAATTGTGTGTGTCCTCTGTATCCTAATTTGGGGGATCTATGTATCTGTGTTGGAAACTACAATCCCCGTGTCAAGTGACTTAGTGTTTTACCAAGCTCAAATACTGTGCATCAAAAACATACTGTGTAAAATCATCAACCAGATTTATAGTTATACTTGGTTTCCAGAATGAAATCCAATCTAAGGAGCTATCATCATTTAATTCAACTGTGTTCTCCTGTAAAATCCAAGTACAATCAAACCATCAAAATTTGACAAAAACATCAACAGAAAGAGAAGTCAGTCATTAGAAAAAATAGAAACATAAAATCCAGTGTTGTTCTAGTTTCTTAGAACAAAATTGTGATTAGCATAGACACTCATTATTCTTTACAGCCTGGAAATAGATACAAAAGTTACACCATTATACTTCAATATGCTAAAACCTATTATGGCCTCCACCAAGTATGTCAACCAACCCAATTGTTTTATATTAACATCTTAGGTGCCAACTAATATTCAAGTCAAATAATCCAAAATATAATATGGTAGAAAGTAAGATCACGGAAAGATTATAATTTTGTAATCATACCCTAGAGTTTTAGTTTGTGATCATGAAGTAAATGAATTTAAGTGTATTCATTGATGAGTTGAACAGGACTTAATGGCTTTAGGACTTTGTATTCTTGTAGAAGGGTTTGGAATACCTTTTGGTGTAAGGAAATTGCTATTGTCTGGTACGAATTAATCCTCCCCGTAAGAAATTACTGATCAAAAGCAAAGGTGAATCAGAAGATGGGATTTTGAACAAGGGAGAGAATTGTCATTGGATGTGTGTAGTCCAGTATTACTTCAAGAAGTTCTGGTAACTCTTGAGATTCAGGTAATTCATATGTGATTCTGGCAGTTGCTTTTTGTACAAATGTATTTGATGATGACGAAGTTGTTAATGAAGAGCTGAGCCTGAAACACGCTGAGATGAAATTGAAAGAGAAATCAATCAAGTCAAATTATGACTTCTGATGGATAAAGTGATAGTATTCCTTTCACTGTGGGCATAGTTTGACAAAATTGTGAATCGCAGTTATGAAACACTCCAAAATGGGGTTGGCATTCATAATTCTATGCGGGATTTTAATCATATTACTTTGAAATCTTGTCACTACCTTGACCTGTTTCATCCAGTATGACCTATGATGGCTCTAGCAGTTTTATAGTTCTAGAACTATCTTCTCTCTCCCTTGATCTGTTTCATCGCCTGGCATAATCTGAGATTACTGCAAGTTTCATAAAATATGCTATGAGACTAAAAAGAAAAAGAAAAAAGAAATTGTAACTAAAATTTCCAGAATGAGTTGCTGAGTTGAAAGTGAACATCATATGTATACAGCCTCAATTTGACGAATTTCAGAGATTTTTGTGTGTATTCTACCTGTACAGATTTTAAACTTAGAATTTTCCCGACATTTGTGGCATTTTTGTCAAAGATGTGCCCCTCATACCCTTGATGGAAAACAACATCTCTAACACAGCCATCATTCAAGAACAAGTAAATCATGCATGATCTTCTAAGAGGACAAGGACATCTTTGACTTATTAGCAATATTTGAGCAGTTAGTTCTTGACACATTGGTTAACACAAGAACCAAGAAGAACAGTGATGACTCATTTGTTTTTGTATTGTACCCCATCAACAATGACTCACTGGGCAAAGGAAAAACAATCCCACTGAATGCCCTTTCAGTTATATGCAAAGATGTTCACAGACCTTGCTACATTCCTGTTCAAATTTGAAATATTTGCCAACAGTGTAATTATGTGAAGGATGAACAGAAACTTTGATTATTTCTCTTCATATTGAAGGATGAAGAGGTAAAATTGTTCATGGCCTTGGAAGATGACCTGAATAAATCATGGAAAGATATCAAGCAAGACTGCTGAGACAAATGCAAAAAATACTGCAGAATCACAGACCAAAAGAAGGAAATTCTGAGGATAAAACAATGAGAGAATCAGAACTTAGAAGGGTGTTACTTGCTGGAATGTAGGGAAATTTAGATACAATGAGAGGTGGAGATGTAACTACAAACTCCTTTACAGGTGGAGCATCAAGAGTTAATCACCTTACCTGTCTTCGGGGAACCTCTACTCGTCCTTGGGGAACCCAAATAGCCTGCGAGCATTCAACTATAGGTCTGACAGCTACAAGTTCTATGTTTCTTTTTATAATCTGATCATCATACTGTATGCTCTAAGGTTTTATTGGTACCATGATGTTTTATAAAACATTGTATAAGTTACTTTGAAGGTGTGTCATGGAAAATACCAGTATGGAAAACCTTGCAAGCACATGCAACATAAAAGGCCTTGCACATTATACTATCTCACAGATCCATAATGGCCATACCTACATGGTAAACATCACAGAGAATGCTATAAAAAAAGTTGACATTAAATGGCAAAGGCTCATGATGTAAGGCATGATATGTTCTATTGGGAGCATCAATAGTTTGTCTACCAGTATCCAAGTGTTGATTTTAAACCAACAAGCCCAGCACACATGTTTTGTGAAATTCGTGGTTCGGCCAACTATTCCATCATAATGGATGAAAACCATCATCACTGGGATAGATAATGTAAGTCATATTCCTTTTTCAGCTCAACCTTCGGTGGAGCTGCTTCATGATAGAATGATGGCATGGGAGATGCTTTAAATGTCAAAGTTTTCCTGAGCATCTTTCTCTCATCTTCTTGCAACTCCTGCATTTTATCCACAGCCCATAAGAAAGTTAAAAGAATAGAAAATGCATAAGAGCAGATTAAAAAAATAGAAGCTAACAAAGAATATTAACAGTAGATGGATTAACACAACATTTTGTTATAGTGTGAAAAACACCTTTGTTTTAACTTGCAATTGGCTTTTCTCCACTTCCTTTGCATTCAATTTTGCCTCTAATTTTGTAAAAAACTGAAATATTTTAACAGAAACAATATTCAGTGACAAATTCTAAATCCACGATATGGAAGGGATAAGATTATCAAGACAATGAAAGAGTGTCATACCCACATTCAAAAACAATTACCTCTTTATGCTTCTCAGCGCTCTCATTACATCTAAAGCTGAAAACAGGTCCAAAAGGAGCACTGCCAGATTGCCCTTAGAATCTCTTATTGATTTTGCACTAGCAGTTCTAAAAGAAGTGAAAGATAAATCTTTGTATAAACGGCAACCAAGTCAAACAAGAAGGCAATTTCCAAGAGTAAACAAACTGACTAGAAGATTTCTTAAATCATAAATTCATAAGATATTCATTTCCTTACATTCCAATTAAAAGATTAAAAGATACGAGGAAAAAGTGGAATGAGCATCTTCCTCTAGCTTTGTATTCACTTGCTTGGGAGGATTCACATTCTGGTCATGTAGACTACCCATTTCACTATATGCAAGGAAGAATTCCACATTAGAGATTAAATGAACATCTTCAAGGATACTATTCAAACATGAAATCTGTTTATTCAGCATAAAAACTATCGATCCAGCCAAGCAATAATTTACAACAGAAACATTCTTAGAATATAATATAACATTTGAAAAAGTTGAAAAGGCAAAATGAGGATTACTCACTTGTAGATTTTCAGAGAGCAAAGGATTGCAAGCAGCTTGTGTATCCAGTTTCACTGACATCTGCACAGATACAAATATAATAAAAGTTGAACTCATTCTTGCCAATTGTCATAGACCTGACTAACCATCTGATAATAAATTAGGAAGCATGAGTCTTCATTGTAGCCTCCTGTTTTCCCAAAAATGAATACACCTAGACATTGGACCATGTCATAATTTTTCACTATTATTTTTATCTGATATATCAATATTCTCTTTCAGCTGTTTAAGGAAGACACAAATTCACTAAAGTTGAAACTTTTACAAGTGATACTGCAGTATGAGTCCTACATCTAAACATAACAAATTTTCTGCAAATTTCTTGTGAACCTTCTTCAAGCTTTATGTCCAGCCTTAAATATAGAAATACCAGTTACACCTAAACTTTTACCATGTCCTTCTTAGGAACTGAAGAATATGGGGTATCTCTTGCACCCATATGCTTGTTCATGTCATAGCTGCTACATCAACAGGCCATACTCCTGTAGAAGCCCTTTTGTCAGTTGTCTAAGTTTAACCCGTTAGAAATTCTTCCTGTACTATTGGGTTTATTTCTTCCTACTTGTTTAATTACTTAACAAGTTATTTACTATGTAAATACTGAAAATAAACACAAGTACAATATCAACATCTACGAATCATCAACTAAAAGAAAACAAGCACACAAGTGACACCGTTATTTTTGGACCAATGTCCCCGGAAAAACCCAATGCGGGAAATTGGTGCAGCGATTCAGAGGGTTTTATTATTATGTAGTTTTCAGAATACAACCAGGGTGCCAGAAATGGCTCACCCAACAGAGAATGCCCTCGGCAGTAGTACCTCTCCTTGGAGACAAATATTCTGACTGATCAATCACCGGATGAACAATCCCACATCAACAATTGCAACTTCACTGCTCTGTGTCACTCTAATAGGGACTGGATCACCCTTCCTCGGCTCACCAGCACCCAGTTTGCCCCACGAAAACCTCCCAGCGCTGCCTCTTGGCACTCCATTAGCCCTTAGACCCTCTGCATCACACACGCTGGCCTCTCTTGGCTCTGTGCAGCTCCTAGCTGCCTCTCCGTAGCACCCAGTTGCCTCTTGTCAACCTCTCCTGGCTCTGCACTATCTCTTTGGTACCAACACTGCCTCTCTGTTATGTATTCATTGCCCCTCGCTACTGATCACTGATTCTATCTCCCTTAGCAAACCCTGCTCTAGAGAATAGAGTCACTGATCACTCTAGTGTGTTCTCCAACTGACCCTCAAGCCTCCTCTTATACTTTTCTCGTTGGTCCATCAACGACCAAGATTAAATCTCTAGTCAACGACTAAGATTAGATTTGGCTTGATCCATGACTTTTGGAACCTTCTAACCCAATTTTATATTAATACCCATTAATATTTTATTTTTCCCAAGTTTAGACTTAGGAACTCCATTAAAAATATTAATTATTTTAATATCTCCCAAACCGGTTAGAATCTACCCAACCCATTTTTGGGTCTTGGAGATCTCATGTGCTTTATCCTCTCCGCCAATTGTTATGGCTAGAGCACATTCGATGCTACCCCAAATCAACAAATATCTCCAAAATACTTGAAGTAGCATTGGCATTTCATAGTTGTTAAGATTGAAGCATTTCTTGAATTCAATTATTTGGCTTCTCGCTTGAAAGAGTTTCCATGCAAAGCATACTACAATTTGAAATGTTCAAAAGCTATGCTTGAAGGTTGATGTCTCCTAGAACCTTTGAAATGAAAGCTATGTATCTTCACTATAACTGTGTTTGAAGATCTATTGTCATCATAAAAGCAACTCTCACCAAGTACAGGTCTAAATGCTTGAATCATAATATTCTTTGTAACTATTCACAAAATCGCATTATTGCTCCTTAATCTGAAAATTGTGTCAATAAAATACGCCCTTACAAATCATATGCATTATATGAAGAACAATTATGCAAACACCTATTGATGCGTGGTATGTAATCCATCTTGACATGATATGGACTATGACTTGTGTTTGAAGGTGCAAGGTTTGGTATGTCTTCAAAACAAAACAAAAACACACATAGTACTGAATGTTTGAAGATGGCAGATGTTGAAAAGATTGCATGAATATTGTGCTATATTGATGACAAGGTATGTTTGCCCAGTCCTAATGTCTATTCTCTAGGAAGTCAATATTCCAAATAAGAAATCATACCTTGATGAATTGAGTTCATTGGACATGTTAGGATTATGAGGTCGAGTTCCTATTCAAGATTGAAGGTTGAAGTTCTCTTGAGAAAAATGATCCATTCTCTGGGGTTGAACAAGTCAAATCTGATGTATAGTTGATCTGTGAAAAATATCATTTATGATATAGATCTATCATCACATTGGAAGATCATTGATCTTGACACATTTTCTTATTCAATGACAATGATAAATATCATCACGTGTTCTAGGGTTTTGGATGTTTGAGAATCTAGGGTTTGTAAACCCTAGTAGGGAAAATAGGCTTGGATAAGAAAGTTCTAGTGTTTATGGACAAAACCATAGGATTGAACCTAGATAAATTATTCTGCTAAAAGAAGGAACCCTAACCCTAGCAAGGATGGAATGACATCATGATGACTCAAGGATGATTAAGTTGTAAAATTGGATGCAATGGAGCTAAGATCAAGGGGGGGCTGACATTCCCCTATAATCCTCAAAAGATAAGCATTTTATATCTCTCTTGATTGATTATTACTATTGTTGATTTACTATTAATGAGTCTCTTGTTTTTTAATTCTTTGCTTCGTTGTAATTGTTCTTAAATGGCCTCCTAGTGAGGATTGCAACTACATAATGAATACTTCTAACGCTTTGGCAGTATGTGAAAAGAATGGAAGAACAAAGCAAAGATTGTGTTAAGAGATATTGTACTAAATGAGATCCAAGCTCAGAGGTAGTAGGCATATCAGAAACTTTGAAGTATACATGCATTTGTGTCGATGGGAAGTCAGTGGTAAATTCCAAATGAATCTTAAAGATCTTACATGCAACAAGTTGACAATATAGAATTGAGAATAGAATGTTCTCCCAGTAAGAGGGAGAGGGTCATGACAAAATACTTTCTCCTGTTGTAAGAGACACTTCTATTAAAATTATTGTCATTGCTTTGAAAATGTACTAGGTGGATGCAAAGAATATTTTTCTCAAAAGGAAATGTACATGAAGCTACCTCTGGGCTTTGAGGTACATGAGAAGAAGTCTTGTGATTAAAGAAGGCTACTACAAGCAGACGCACTCGGCTTGGTTGATCTCATTTCATTTGTCTCTGATGGAAGTTGGAGGACTCGTGTCAAAGGGAGTAGTTGTGGCAAAAAGAATTGCCCGTGGGAGAAGTTAGAGAGCTGCATATTAGTTTTAGAGGGATTATATCTCTAAGTTCAAAATTATTAACTATCATTGACATTGTCAGGCTAGATTAGCTTATATGTTTAGAGGCCACAATGGTGTAATTACCACAACAGGATATGTCTTAGTGTGAGAGGGAGCACCTAGTTAGGGTGATAGGGAAACAATTGTGGTGAGAAACCCAATAAAAGGGTTGGTATACCAGCATGGTACATTTGGTCATGGTAAAGTCAGTTATGTTTTGAAATTTGTCTCAAATAGTGAAGTACAACTACATATTCAGATTGGGCAGAGTGTTGAAGACATAAAGAGTTCATCAGGATATTGTATCAGTTTGGGCTCCATTATGATTATGAGCATGAAGAAGATATTTGTTGCACTCAGTATTGCAATGGCTACATAAATTACAACTAGATTGGCTAGTTGATAAGTAGTTTGGCTTCAGAGGCTACTTGTAGGATTGTCTTGATTAGGTGCAAGTGACGACCATGATGACAAGTCGAAGCACCATGAGATTCAGTACTAAGACATGGTACAGAAAGAAGCAGAATGGCTTCAGTATTATTCTATAGTGTAACAGACTGTTGGTAAATCCTTTCTCCCTGAGTAAAGTATTTATGCTTCAAGGACAAGCTTGGACTTGTTGAGAATTCCTCTCTCATTGAGAGGGATTGTTGATGCAATAACATTGTGGACTGAAATTCTCCCTGTGTTTAGTACATTGGCCTTTGACTAGAATTAGGGAGATTATCCCTATGTCTAGTACATTGGCCTTTGGCTAGAATTAGGGAGATTATCCCTGTGTCTAGTACATTGGCCTGAATTAGGGAGAATGGTCCTGCAGAGGTCTGGCATTCTTCATGGACCCGAATTAGGAAGAATGGCCCTGGAACATCAAGCTCATTTAGCATAGGGCCCCAAATTACTCTGATAAGAGTGTGACCTTTGGCGATTCACCATGTGTCGAGACATTGACCTGAATGATGGTGAACCAAGACTATTCTAGATGCCATATGTCAAGTTTTGACCCGAATTATAATGACTACTTGATGCCAAATGATACACCATGTGTTTGAAGTACTTACCCAAAGTATGGTGAGGTTACACCATAAGTTTGAAGTATTGACCCAAATTATGGTGTGGATGTACCATGTATCTGAAGTATCGACTTGAATTATGGTGAGGATGTACCATAGGTCTAAGGTACTAACTTGAATGATGGTATAGTGCTAATGATATTGGTTTACACTATGTCAAAAAAGTTTGACTTGATTATGGTATTAGGCTTGATGCTATCGATGTACCATGTGTCACAATTGTTGGCTCGATTATGGTAACTTGTTTTACCATGTGCTACAAGTGTTCACCTATTTATTGTGATGATTTGTAATAACTTTTTCTTAGATAAATCTGTCAACATGATAACATCTAGATAGCCATTATGAATACCTCCCTAGCTAAGAGGGAGTGTTGAATTTTTGTATCTATGGTTGGTCTTCATAATTATTATTTTAATCATTGATGTATTTGTAAAGCATGTTCTTCATGCTATTTCCAAATATATATATTTGATATGTTCTTCATGTCGGTTTTGAAAAACAGAAAATTTGAATTTTGAAAAATTAAATTTTGGCTCCAAAATAGCTAGGTCGACCCTCCTGCTAGTAAAGTCAGCCTAGTTTCTAGAGACACCTATTCGGCCTATCAAGACACTATATATAGACATCATTTGACCTCCCTCCAAGTGCAATACAAATTTGTTCTATTGAATCAACTTCGAACTTCTTGAGGCAAAAGAATGAGCAAACATTTTGAGGCATAATCTTTTGCTTGGCCATGTAAAGGAGACAAGAAAGAAGGACGAGTTCAATGACAAATCTCTAGCTCAAGTGTAGACCAAACTTCTAAAAAAACACCTTACCTATCTCTGTGAAAATTTGAATTTCTGAGGAAAGACTCTAAGACAAAAAAAGGATGAGTTCCAGAGATAATAGAGTTGCAGGACAAAGTTCTATGAATGAAGGAGGACGAAATTCTACCCTAGCTAAGCATACCAGGGCAAGTTTCTTAGGCAGAATTATGACTTCACTAGGAGGTAGTGGACTAGGTTTGAATTACCTACTTTGTTGGTATGGTTGACATTGTATTTGAATGATGTATCTATGTTGAACTTGATGATTTATCTAAGGAAAAGGTCCATATGGGTTTTCCCAAGGTAAATACTTGTATTTTTTGTGTGGTTGTCTCTTCATGATCCTATTGTCATATATCTTAATTTGTTGATTTCTTCTGTGTATTTGCTTTATAATGAAATAATGGATAAGAATGTGAAAAATATTTAAATCATGTGAACTTTGAAGTAATTATCAGTATAGAAGACACTATAAAAACTCAACACTTTTGATTATGATTAACGAGTAAAGGAATACAAATCTTACATATGCTATTGATTTGAACTTTTCTATTCCCCATCCCTCTCACATTATTGATCTTGAACAAGTATGATATAAAACATAGATGAAGTGTTTCAGACATGATGCAACATACTTATCCCTCGTTTGCTAATTTGGTATGGCTTTGAATTAATTTTAACAAGAGGACTATATTTATTCACTATTAGAAAGACCCTTAGGTTTTTCTAGTGTAAGTTAATTTTGTTTTTTCATCTTTGGGATTCATTGGATCCATTTTCAAATCAATCTATTTTATCCTAAACATATAACAAATGGGATTTGATCACATTTTTTTCTTGAATATGATGTTTTAATTAATAGAAAATAGTAATAACTTACGAACAAATTATTTTTCCTAGCCCTAAAAGAGCTTGGGGAGAATTCATACCCTGAGGAGATACATAGGAGATACATTTAGTTAAATAAAATTGACCCTTGTGAAAACCATAATATATAATATGCAAAAAAATGGTTTGACTCTTTGCATTGTGGTACTAGGGTCAATCCCCAATGCTATAGGAGCTCCACCAAATGGTTGAGATATAGTTGTACTTTGTTTTCTTAGAACCAATTGAGTATAAAAACCATTGAAAATGACATTGTTAAGTGTTCCTAGATGCATTATAGAATTTCAATCCCCTTCACGTATGGTCTGACCCAATAACAATAATTCAACGACGAATTATATATGTAATTACAATTCATTCCTGAGACTGAGATATGTCATTCTGTGAAAGAGAAATTATTTATGTAATTATTCTTTGGGAGAACACACTCCTATTATATATGTTGTGGTGGTTCATTGATTTTGTAAAATCACCCCACTACATTATATATGTTGTGGTTTAACTTTGTTAAGATCAACCCCTTACTAAAATGACCAATGAAATAATATATGAGTTAGTGGTTGGGTTGCACTTAACATTATATATGAGTTAGAGGTTGCACAAGATTGATCTCTTTTCCAGTGATTTCTTGAGTGTTTCATGTATTTTCCTTCTGTCACCCGAAAAGTCAAAGCCCAGACACATGAACGTTTTAAGCTACTTGAAAATAAAACAAATTGTTTTCTTATTTTGTTCTTCTTATCTACCATCAGGTGTAGGGGTCTTGAAATAGAGATGGCTTTGGTGGTAAATTGGGGAGTGACAAGGTGGCCTTGTCAGGAGTAGCTAGTAATGTCACTAGTGAAAGGGTGAAGCCCAACAACTTTGTGATATGAGGTCCTCCCAAAAGCATAAGAATAGTAGAAGTGGAACACTTGGCCCGACTGAGAAGAAAGAGCGTTAGATTCGCCTTCCCAAACTTAATAAAAAAAGAAACAAATAAAAGAGAAACTTAGGTTTAGAAGTCTAGGCAAATTTTTACCCCCTCTGGAACTCGAGTGTGGGAAAATGGAGGAAGTTGTCGACCCCATCTTCTCTTCCTCTCAAGGAGTGTTCGAGTAGCCCAATCCCTAAGGGAATGGATATTGCAAATCCGTGGTGATTGCAAACGAGTTTCCCTCCCTAGGGAATGGATATTGATAGGGATTTCATAATTGAAGCATCGAACTCTCATATGATATTTAAAAAAAAAGCCTAGCACTAAAGGCAATGGCATCTTGGACTCGCAAAGCTTGGTTCAACACTGCAAAGGGAAAGGTACACATTTATCCATATGGGAAGCAGGAATGGAGTATTAATAATGCGAACACACCTTAGGCCAATATCTACCATAAGTCTTTTACCTATTGCTATTATTTCTACCAAAAGAGAAGGAAGGATAAGCACTCTAATAAGGCTTTAGGGAGTAATGGAGTCTCTATCCTTCTATCCTTAATACACTTGGCCCAGCTGGGAAGAAAGAGCTTTGGATTTTCCTTCCCAGCCTTAATAGAAGAGAAACTTAGGTACATAAGTATAGGAAAATTCATACCCCATTAACACCAAAGGAATATAGAAAAATAAGAGGAAGACCGATTCTCATGGACATATGCATATTCAATTGGTTGTAGTAATATTGTGGAGGTGCAACAAGGTACCCAACAATGTTGCATATAACTTGTGCCCATGCCATATGGCTGCATAGAACCTCCCCAAGGAAGAGCACGGCCTATACAACTACCAATAATCTAAATGGGCATGATACAAGACTCCATTCAGGCTTTTTAAGGGTGGTAAGGGCTCAATAGAAATTCCATACACCACTCGCAAACTCACCAATGGAAGGTAATAGCATCATAACCATAACCATTGATTCCTTTTAAGAAAAGTATGGTATGATCTGGGTTATTCAAACATTAGGCTTATGATTTTTAATCCCTGTGAAAATTTCATCTATTACAATAGCTAGAAAATATTCTTCTAATTTTTGAATAAATTATGCAGTTTATTTGCTACGACAAATATCGAATAAGTTTACCACTGCAATTTTCATAATAAATTACTGCGGAAAATAAAATGCTGGAAATAGAGAAATTCTATCACCCACATAGAAAATATTAACACAAATATTTTTGGACAGTTGCCCCCGAAAAAACCCAATGTGGGAAAATTGGTGCAACAAATCAGGGTTTTTCTATTAATTTTTAGCAGCGAATATGAGTACAAGAATTCTGGCAATCTATATAGAGAAAAAGACTGAGAGAAATTTTATAAGAAATTTGTCACTCTCCACAGCAACTTCCTGACCAAGAGATGGACCATCTGCCCATACGGTGGTGCCTCTGCGTCACTCTCTATGCAATGCTCTTGTGGAATACTGTTGATTTGGGGTAGCATCGAATGTGCTCTATCCATGAAATTTGGTGGAGAGGTTGGGGCACATGAGATCTCCAATACCCAGAAAGGGTTTGGACAGATTCTAAACAGTTCAGGAGATATTAAAATAATTAATATTTTTAATGGAGTCCCTAAGTCTAACTTAGGGAAAATAAAATATTAATGTGTATTAATATGAAACTGTGTTAGAATTGTCCAAAAGACATGGATCAAGCCAGATTTAATCTTAGCCATTGAGTAGGGACTTAATCTCGGCCGTTGATATGTCAACAGGGAAGTATAAGAGGAGGCTTGAGGGTTACTTGGAGAGTACACCAGAGTGATCAGTGATTCTATTCTCTAGAGTGGGGTTTGCTAAGAGAGATAGAATTAGTGATCGGGAGATGCAGCTGAGGGGCATTTGAGTATAGAGAGACAGAGAGGCAGAGATAATGTTGGGAGAGCAGCGCAGTAGTCGGGGAGAGTGATGCAGAGCCAGTCAGGGTTCACGCAAGGCCACGCAGAGGGAGCCGGGAAATGCGCAGACCCTCAGAGAGGCCAGCATTGCTGACATAGAGGGCCAGAGGGCTGATGCAGACCTATTCGGGGTGATACAGAGCCAGTGCTAGGCAAAGAGGGCTGACGCAGTCCAGAGAGAGGCTGACACTGGGGTTTCTGGGGCAGATTGGTGTTGAGTAGCTGCTGGAAGGATTATCCGGGGTTTCAGCCAAGAGATTTGTTAGAAACTGAGAGGTATTACTACCAAGGAAATTCTCTGTTGGGTAGGCCAGTTTCGGTACTTAGATTGTACTCTGATATTGCTTCATAAGAAAACCCTCAGATAGCTGCACCGGTTTTCCCACATTAGGTTTTTCCGGGGACATTAGTCCAAAAATAATGGTGTCATATGGTGTGATTGTTTCTGTTTCCTTTAGTTGCTGATCTGTAATATGTTGAGCATGCACTAGTGTTTATTTTCAGTATTTACATTATAAATAACTTGTTAAGTAAAATAACAAGTAGGTAGGAATAAATCAAATAAAGTGCATGGAAGGTTTCTAACTAAGTAAACTTAGAAACTTCAACATGGTATTAGAGCATGATTGCAGATCACAAGAGGACTAAAGACATCAGTCGACTGGAGCAATAGCAGCAGAAAACAGTTGTCTTGAGGTGACAAAAGTTGTTTCTAGTAGTGCCTGCATCATCAAGGGTGAGCCAAGAAGAGGTAGCGCAGGGGCTGGAAGGGCTGACGCAGTTGGCTGTGGAGGCTAGGTAGTTAGTGCCGGGATTGCGCAGAACCTAGGAGCTCTCACCTTCAGGTTGTTGGGGTTTAGAAGGCTATGGGAATATTGCAGAGTGGAGTTGGTGAGGTATTGTACTCAGAACAATACCTGACGGAGCAAGGCCAAGAGGAGTTGCTACCGAAGGTTTCTAGCTAAGGAACCCAGATCAGTGGTGCGGTTGCACAAGATGATCAAAGTAGGGGGCATCTCGACAACAGCAGAAGGATTTCCAAGAGGGAAATCAGGACTCAGAGGGAGTCCATAAGAGAACTTCCAGACGGGAAGTAGAGACTCGGAGGAGTCGAACAGAGAACTTCCAGGAGGTAAGTAGAAGAGCATCATGGCACTACATGGAGTAAGAGACCAGGATAGACTGGATGGAGTGTCAAATTTCGCATTTTGGAAGGCCAGAATCTTATCCGTACTCGACAGAAATCGTGTCAAGAACTTCGCCTTGAAGGTAATAGCTATCCTAGTCAACCCCAATGCTAATGACAAGTATGAGGAGGCAATGGCGAGGGCCAAGAGCATCATCCTTGATGGGGTCAAGGATCATGTAGTACCACATATTGCCAAGAAGGAAACAACATATGAGATGTGGGAGGTTCTCAAGAAATTGTACCAGCATACTTTTGTGCAGAGAAGAATGATACTTGAGAATTAGTTGAGGTCGTATCAGATGAAGAAGGGAGAATCGATTGACACCTTCCTCGGAGGATTGAATGAGATCTGAGATCAGTTGACTGCTATAGAAGCCACGCTGGATCAGGCGTTGATGGTGAGGACAACCCTGAATGTTGTCTCAGAAGACTGGGAGGTATTTTTCCAAAGTATACAGGGAAGAGGGATTCTCCCACCTTGGGACGAGATGTGGGCGGCTCTTCGCCAGGAAGAGATCAGACGACAGTCGAAGATGGGTAGTAGCAGCAAGGGGATCAAAGTCAAACAAGAGGAGGAAGATGTTACCCTAGCATCTGAGGGAAAGCAAGAAAAGCAGAAGAAGAAGGATCTCTCCCAGATCAAGTGCTTCCACTGTGGGGAGCTAGGTCATTATGCGACCCAGTGTCCAAGGAAGAAGAGTAAGGAAGAGTCTTCCAAGACTAAGGCAGTGCCAACGAGGGCAGAGAAGGAAGTTTTGATAGACGATGACTATGCCATGAGTGCACATGCACCACTTGAGCGGAAGTGGGGAGACATCGAGCTGTAGTCAGGTGAACTACAGGCGGTGAGGGGCAGGATCCTCGAGGTACCCAGCCTCTTGGATTAGACCTTGCTACGGGAGCCCCGAAGAGGAGTAGTAGGACTAACAGAGTCGAGTAGAGATGGATGTAGATGGAGTGACAGAGAGAGATACAGTGTAGGAGTCCTGAGACAGCACGAGGCTAGCAGGCTACAACAGTGCGAGAGGCACAAGAGTGTTGCACCAATGGAGGATGGCACAGAGAGGTGTGCAACGGTGCAAGAAGCATGGAGTTGTTGCAGCAGCACAAAAGTCAAAGAGGGAGCACTTGTTAGCGGTAGAGGGAGCTTCAGCATCGGTGGGTGTCTCTAGCCCAACAAAGAGGTTAGATTGGGAGATCAGTTACTTACACTTCTCAGTAACTGAGTTGCAGTGCAGTAGTGGGCAGCATGATGCAACATGATGACAGGAGGTGCAGTGCAGATGCAGTGCTGGGAGAAAGGACTAGCAGCAGCATAGATGCAGAGGGAGTTGTCGTACAGATGCAATAGTGGTAGTGGCAGAACCATGGGCAGCAGTACATGATACAATAGTGTAGAGGATGGTGGCCTAGCATTAGCACAGGGACCGATGCCGGATGATCAGAGTAATACTCAGTGAGGAGTATTGCTAAAGCACAATCCTCGCTAAGAGGGAGTGTTGATTTGGGGTAGCATCGAATGTGCTCTAGCCACGAAATTTGGTGGAGAGGTTGGGGAACATGAGATCTCCAATACCCAGGAAGGGTTTGGATAGATTCTAAACAGCTCAGGAGATATTAAAATAATTAATATTTTCAATGGAGTCCCTATGTCTAACTTAAGGAAAATAAAATGTTAATGTGTATTAATATGAAACTGTGTTAGAATGGTCCAAAGACATGGATGAAGCCAGATCTAATCTTAGCCGTTGATTAGGGACTTAATCTCAGTCGTTGATATGTCAACAGGGAAAGTATAAGAGGAGGCTTGAGGGTCACTTGGAGAGTACACTAGAGTGATCAGTGATTCTATTCTCTAGAGCGGGGTTTGCTGAGAGTTAGAATTAGTGATCGAGAGATGCAGCTGAGGGGCATTTGAGTACAGAGAGACAGAGAGGCAGAGATAGTGTCGGGAGAGCAGCGCAGTAGCCGGGGAGAGTGACGCAGGGCCAGCCAAGGCTCACGCAAGGCCACACAGAGGCAGCCGGGAGCTGCACAGAGCCTCAGAGAGGCCAGCGTTGCTGATGTAGAGGACCAGAGGGCTGACTCAGGGCCTACTAAGGCTGACGCAGATGTATCCAGGGTGACGCAGGGCCAACGCTGGGCAAAGAAGGCTGATGGAGTCCAGAGAGAGGCTGACACTGGGGTTTCTGGGGCAGATTGGTGCTGAGTAGCTGCCGGAAGGATTATCTGGGGTTTCAACCAGGAGATTTGTCAGAGTACTTGCTGATCTGTAAAATGTTGAGCATGCACTAATGTTTATTTTCAGTATTTACATTGTAAATAACTTGTTAAGTAAAATAACAAGTAGGTAGGAATAAATCAGATAAAGTGCATGGAGGGTTTCTAACTAAGTAAATTTAGAAACTTCAACAAATACACTCTCCCTCACGCTGCATCTTCGTAAATGCGGAAATCTGCTTTCCAGACTCTTGTTGCTACCCTCTCTCTCACCTATTACTCACCCTCTAGCTCTATCTCCTCTATTGAATCACAGCCACTGAAAAATCGATCTGCCTGGGCAACTAAGTAACTACACTGGTGTATTCTGCATCTACCCATCGACTTCTTATAATATTTTGTTGGAGCACCAACGACCAAGATTAAAACATAATCGATGGCCCAGATTATATCCCTGTCGGTCCGTGTGAGTTTCTAGAACATTCACACCATGACTTAATCAATTCTGATTAATTAGTCATATTCCCTAAGTTTCAACTTAGGAAATATTTAAAAAACGAATAATAATCTAATTACATCGTCTCTAGGTGGAATTTCCATGAACTATTTCTGGGTTTTGGATATCTCATGTATTCTAGCCTCTCCACAAAATTTCATGGCTAGAACACATCCAATGCTACAAAAACTAACACTCCCTCTTAGCAAGGAATGTGTTCTAGTGCTGTTGCCCCCTGTAGCACCATCCTATCTCTGCATCATCTCCTGTCACACTGCTGATGTCTGGTTGTTGCTTCCCACCAACTACTACGCAACTTTGATATACGTTGCACCTGTGCTGCTGCTGCACTTGTGCTACTGCTGACCCTGCTGCACTGTTACCAACACTGCAACTCCCTCTCATCTATTGTTGCTGTTGCAACTGAGAACCATCTGAGATACCTGGTATCTGCTACTGAAACGAGTTCTCCACCATACCCATTTGTTCCCTGAATTGGATGAACTTAGCTCTCCCTAGAGCCTTTGTGAGTATGTTTGCTACTTGATCTCCTGTGGGAACATACTGCAACTGGACTGCCCCACACTGTACACAGTCTCTGATGAAATGAAATTTGATATCTATGTGCTTCGACCTGTCATGAAACACTAGATTCTCGAAGAGTTTTATGCAACTCTGATTATCACAGTAGACACTGGTTGCTCCCATCGTCTGCCTGAACAAGCTCACGAGCAGCTTCCTAAGCCAAATAGTTTCACATGTAGTTGTGTTGGTTTCCATATATTCTACTTCTGTTGAGCTCAGTGCTACTGACTTTTTCTTCCTGCTACACCAAGAAACCATCCTTGATCCAACACTGAAGCAGTACCTGAAGATACTTTTCCTATCCATTGAACAACCTGCCCAATCTGCATCTGTGAATCCACATAATCTAACATCATCTCTTCGAGTATATTTCAAACCATACCCAACTGTGTCGCGCACATACCTTAGGATGTGTCTTGCTACTGCCCAATGTACCTTTTTTGGCTCAACCATAAATTGACTAAGGGTATTGACAACGAAACAAATGTTTGGCCTAGTGTTGACTATATACATGAAAGACGTAATATGATGTCTATACAAGTTGGGGTCAACTTCCTTGTCCCCTGATGCATCTATCTTCTTCCAATTGGTGATCATTGACATAGTCATCGGCTGACGATCCTGCATTCTGAACCTCTTCAGAATATTTGTAGCATATCTCCCTTGCCCAAGGAAGATCTCCCCATTCTTTTGTCAAACTTCCAATCCTAGAAAATAGTGCATCAACCCCATATCCTTCATGTCGAATTTTGCTGCAAGGTTCCTCTTGCAGTCTTTTATGAGCCCTGATGATCCTGTCAAAAAGAGATCATCCACATACAAAACCAAAATGAGTGGCTCATCCTCTACCATCACATAGTCGAGGTTGGGATATGCATCACTCTTGACAAATCCCAACTGTTGCAAGTAATTGTCAATCCGACCATACCACACCCTGGGTGCATGCTTGAGCCCGTATAGGATTTCTTTAACCTGCACACATGAGTGCACTTCTCATGAATTTCAAACCCTTCAGGTTGTTCTATACACAACTCTTCTTCTATCACCCCCTTCAAGACCCTTCAGGTTGTTCTATACACAACTCTTCTTCTATCACCCCCTTCAAGAATGTTGTCTTGAAACCCATTTGATGAATCTCCCATCCCATCTAGGCTGCTAGGGATATAACATATCTGATAGAGGTATATCTTTCGATTGGGGCAAAGGTCTCCTCGTAGTCTATTCCTTCTTTCTTTGCACACCCCTTTGCCATGAACCTAGCCTTGTACTTCTCTGCACTGCCATATGCAACGTACTTAATCTTGTAGATCCATATGGAACCTACAACTGATCTGTTTTTCGGCCTTGGCACTACCTCCCAATCATTATTTGTCATGATAGAACTATACTCTTCTACCATGGCATCCACCCACACCTGATGTTGTGCAGCTTCTTGAAAGTTGGAGGGTTCTGCAACCTGAGCTACCAAGGCTTGATATCTATCAAGTTGTCTACATTTTCTCTTGTTCGTTCTAGAAGTTCTGATAAACTCCTTTGCATCTCTCAATGTATGACAAACTTCCCCGCTAGTTCTACCACTGGTGGTGGGAGGTCCAATCAGTTCCTCCTCCTGTTCCTACTGCTTCATTTGTTGAGAACTCCTCGAATCTCCTACCCCTGAGGAAATATTAGCACTAGTCACTGTACTTGATCCCTGTGACTGCCCTCCTGCTCGTCCCACTTGCTATCCCTGCTGTTGGACTAACAAAACTTCTATTGATTGATTCTAATCACTTGCAAGCATCTCTCAAGATCTCCTAAAAGCTCTGTCATCCATGTGTTGAAGAAAGTGTAACTATGTTTGGTCTTCATAAATGTACTTTTGATATTTGTATTTATTCAAGAAAAGAAATATTATTTTTGTCATATTTATCAATGAGTTTCTTGCTCATTGAAATAGGTCTAGCACATGTCAAAGTGCTATAAGTGAGTCAAAGACTCAAAAGAGAATGTTAAAGACCCTTAAGGGCATGTTACACCATGTACATATTTGTATAAGAGTCAAAGAATATCCCTCCAAGCAAACACAAGTCCTCTCCATGCAACAACATCATCAAAGGAATAAAAAATGATGAAGGAAACTCAAGTCGGCCTACAGTCATCATGTCGGCCTCAAGTCAGCCTAAAGGAGGGACAATCCTCTATATATAGAGGTTTTCCACTCCCTCAAATGATAAGCAATCCACCTCTGAAATCAGCAAGGAAGACCAAGAAAAGGGTGAAAAAGAACGAGTATAAGGAGCCTTTAGTGCAGCGAAGAAGTCATCGCCGAAGGTTGGCGGATTGTTTCTAGGGTAAAACACAGTCACACTGCGAGAAAAGGAGGCATCTATGCGGTCATAACAACAACAAAATAATAGTCTCATACTTCTCATTGTTTGGGCTTAAAACTTAGGCCTATAAGGCCTCCCACTAGAGCAAAGAAGAGACTCTCCCAATCGAAGAATAAAGGAACCAAATACTCAAGGAAACCTCCCACACGTGTGAGAATTTAGGGCTACAGGACAGTCATATCAAGTCTGCAACTACACCTTCAAGAAGGAGCTCGGTTGGTCAAGAGGAAGGAAGGGATCATCACAAGTAAAGGGTCTCACTAAAGATCAAGGATAAGTGTATCTTCTAGAGCAAGTGCAACAAGGACTATCAACAGTTGTAAGAAGAACAAAGTGCCGAAAGGAGGACGAAGTGTCGGGGAATGAAGTGCAGGAAGAAGGAAGGACTTGACTTGTGCTTGGAGGATATTCGTGTCAAGGGTCTAGGGTTTGGCATTGATCAATAGAAGCTTCAATAAGAGAAATTTACGAAAAGGTTTTCCTCTATAAGAGAGAGAGGTTTTTCCTTGGAAAAGAGCCAACATCTTGTGTGCTTGTTCTTATGTTTTTGGTAGCAGTTTGATGAAGTAAACACACATGCATTAATAATAAGAAAAAGAAGATCAAGCTAACAAGATAAATTGTAAAAGAGCTTCACAAATTGTTATAAAGTCTAGAAGAATCCTACTATACCCCATTGCCCTAGATTCTTCAACACCATGAACTTTACATCTCATCTCACTACAATCTTCCTACTACTAGGAATGTAGATCCTGTATGCCTTTGAGTTCTCGCTGTACCCGACGAGGAACCCCTTCTCTGGAGTCTGATCCAATTTACTGTGTTTTTCATCTGGCACATGGTAGTAAGCTACACTCCCAAAAATGCTCAAGTGACTTACTTCGGGCTTCTTTCCTGTGAAGAATCCCTCTAGCGTTTTCTTCCCCAATGCTC